>NIVC01002236.1:0-50359 GCA_002269645.1 Macrostomum lignano | reverse complement strand
CGGGCAGGGAAATGCGGCGGAGATCCTGTGGCAAATGGCCGGATATCATTATCGAAGCGGCCACTCAAATCTGCAGAAATTCGCTTCTTCGGGTTCCAATCCAGCAGTGGTCGATCAGCTGCAAAGTTTCGAGGCCGTTTTCCTGTCCCTCAATGCCGGGAAGACGCACATGTCGGTGTTGAGCAGCACTCGCGGTTGCCCTGGGTTAGTCGAGTGGTCAATGCACATCGCGCGCCTATCAACCTCAGTGAATCTGGGCAAGGTGCTCAGAAATTTGTCGGCAAATACTTTCGATGCGTCGAGCCGGTGTTCGTGCATTCGTCCGGTGTAGTAGCATACAAACGGCTCTTCTCGAAACAGTAGTTCGCACATAAACAGCCCAAATGAAAACACAGTCTGCAGCAAATCCGTAGTCTGTCTTACCGTCGGAATCGATGGTCAGTACAGTTCTGGAGCGCGCCACCAGGTTGTTCCCATCTTTGCCGTCATCCTGGGGTTGATGTCTCTGCAGTCCTCAAAGTCGCACAGTTTGCAGAGGGTCTTTTCATTGAAAAGTAGCACGTTGTAACTTTTCAAGTCTCGATGAATCATGCCTTGCTTGTGAAGGAACTTTACAGCACCTTGAATTTGCACAATAAAACTGAAACAATGGTCTTGGGTGTAAAAAGAATTGACTTCCGGATCGGATCCCAACGGCTGATCATTTAAATGAGTTCGGCAGTCGGTCCTACGATGCAGAAGATGTCCGAGACTGCACTCTCCTTGCTCAAGTATGACAAATGGGCCGCAGATGCTCGAATTCTGCAAGTACTCTCCTACACCGAGAGCCATCACGAACCAGTTTTTATCGGGTTCAAGCTGAGCGAGCTTGCGCAGTCTCTTGAGCTCGTTATCGCGTCTTCTTTTCGCATCCGCCCGACGCTCTTCTTCCGGCCCATTCACGAACAGTTTGATGACCACCGTCTCACCCTTCCTAAACTTGTTAGATAAGTCGACGTTGTTTTGCGGCAGATTTCTCTGAAATCCCTCTGGAGACCAGTCTTTCAAGAGTTCAACGACGTACAGCCTAGTGTTGCATTGATTGCTGGATCTGATTATTTCTCGCTTGTGCTTTATGTCTTGAGTAGTAAGTTCGTTAAATACCATGCTGCAGCCTCTTCTAAAATAGAAATTTATCAGAAATTGAGATACTTTGCAATTTGAATCAATGCATGTACATGTACGTAACTTACTCGTATGATATACACTATACATGTATAAAGGTTACTCATCAATACCTACTAATCTTTTTGACTTTTACTGATGAACCTCGGTATACATATGTAATGTAAGCACGTATTTTCCAGTAATATACCACGGTAGACTATGTCTTACCAAATAAATATCCTGTCAGCTTGGCTCTCAAGGAAAAACAAGCAAAGAAGAGCAGTGGCAACGTTTTGCGACGAGTATGTTAATTGGACAAAAAGTGGAACTTCACATGTTTAAAAAAGCTTGGGGCAGAAATATTTTTCTGCCCGTGGTGAAGGCATTGTGCGCTTGTGGACAGCACTAAAAATTTCTGACTATTCTACGAGCGTAGATTGAATGTTCAATTTCAAAAAAAGTTCTTTGCGCTCATAGTACTGGTAAATTTGTGTGAAGTGTGTACATTGGAATAGGATATTACGAGTACATGGACTTACCATGGAATTTCCATGGAATTTACAGCCCAGAACTAGAGAGAAGGACGTCCGTCTGCGAACAAGTATAACACGCAGTGTTTTGGCATTATTTGGCTAAGGAGCATTATTATAACTAATATGAAAAGTACGACTTAAAACAATCAGGAGGAGGAAAAAAACAATAGAATTATTGATTACAATAACCAATGTTAATTTTACACGCCGTTTAAATACGTACTATATCTTTCTCGTATAATCATGCGTATGGGGATTAGAAATTAGAAAAAGTCTGAGCAAATAAAAAGGTTCGCTAAAGGGCAAAGTAAGAAGCAAAAATCAGGGGGCGAAATTTCAATTTTGAGATAAGATACTTAAGTAAAAGAAATTAAAAGAACGGCAAGAAAGCGAAATAAATCATAGATATGATAAGAACTTAACTGTCACTTTCCCCCAAGATTTCAGACCAAACGAGATGACTTCAAAGCCGGCCGAGGTAACAGGCAGAGTCAGTCGGCGCGGGGCCAGGAGAATCGATACAGCAAGATACCCCGACTGGCGGGCGAGATAGAGCGATGGTCAACAGGCCAAGGGCAGCGGTGACGTACGTGGATCGGCCCAGGGAGCGAAAGCACGACTCACCGAGGGACGCACGGGTGGTCTGAGGTGCGAATCGACTCGAATAATGAACCCTGAACTGACCTTTAACCATCGCCTGATGCGACCAACTACCAGATATTAAATTATCTCTCTCGCCCCGTAGCAACGTGCTAATCTAATATTGCTGCGTCTGTTTTGGCACCCCGCCGTTGCTAATCAGCGGCGAGGGATGACGTGTATCTAAAAATCTATAAAATAGACACGTCCTCGGCCCCGAAATGGGGCTCAAAAAGAAAGACCTTAAGTGATAGTTAGAACTCCTGTGCAGTTCATTCAGATCCAGCGACTTATACTCAGCAACAGTCAAAAGTTCCACCCTCCAAGCGAGATGGAATTTTTCTCACTTATTGTCACTTGGGGGGCTTGGGTCTGTGTAATGGTACAAAACTGCGTAACTTTAAGAGGACAAATGTTCAGTCTAATCCACACACACACGATTTCAAAAATGGCCCAGCAAACGATTAATGCTGAACGATGGCGTGCTGTTGGAATGCTAGAAGTCGGTGTGTCCATCAGCGAAGTTGCTTGCAGATTTGGAAGATCGCGAGCGGCAATCCGAAAACTGCTGACAAAGTCCCGTGAGACTGGCAGCGTGGAGCACGCTGCGAAAGGCAGTCAGCGCCTTGATCTCCGTGGCTCAACAGCCAGAGCAAATCGCCGTCTGCCGCGAATAGTAAGGCGAACTCCCACCCTGCCAGTCACCCTGCTCCGTCTGATGGGGGTGAGAGAAGCAGAGCAGGAAACATCCTGAGCGCCCAGACAGTTCGACGTCGAATTCGGGAGGCCGGCCTCCGCTCTCGCAAGATGCGCAAGCGGCCTCGACTCAGTCCTGCCCACATCGCCAGCCGAGAGCAGTGGGCGATGCAGCGCGTCCACTGGAGGCATGCAGCAGCAGTGGCGATGCGTTGTTTTCACTGACGAGAGCCGGTTCTGACTTTTCCAAGCATATGGTCTCACCCGCGTTTGGCGAGAACCGCGGCAGGAGATGCTGCAGCAGCATGTACAGTGCGCTGAGAGCCAGGCTGCCTCAGCTCAGTGCACGTTTGGGCCGGCATCTCGCTACATTCAAGGACGGATATCGTCTTCCTGGATGCCAACGTGAACGCTAATAGCTACGCAGATCATCTGCAGACTCGGTTCCTACCGTTTGCCGATGCTGCTTTCGGAGGAGTTGGCAACTGCATTCTCCAGGATGATAACGCGCCGCCACACCGAGCCGATGCTGTTGGTCAAGTGAAAGAGCTGCTACAGATCCGCACTCTGCGCTGGCCTTCCCGGTCCCCAGACATGAATCCAATCGAGCATGTCTGGGACTTTCTAAAGCGCAGCATTCGAAAAGAGAATGCACAACAGAATGTTGCGGAGCTACGTCACGCAATTGCAAACGCTTGGCAGCAGCTTCCCCAGGACTTTCTGCGCCGCCTCATCTTGGGGATGCCACGCAGAGTCACCGCTCTTCTGCGTGCGAGGGGATTCCACACGCGGTATTAAGCATTGCGATTCTAACTGCATCTTGCATAAAAAATAAACTTGTGATTTTGTGCGACTATTTTGACGTTTAATATTGATTCAATCACCCTTCCCTCCTCGCGGCGTAGTTGCGTAACTCGCGGGTTGAATTGTGAGCGAGAAGTTATCTCTGACTAGGCGCGATAGGGGTGGAACTTTGACTGTTGCTGAGTATATGTTTGTCCTTTGAGCTAAAGGCACAATTTGTAGCCAACCGGTTGACGATCTCGGTTGTAAGATCTTTTAGGCTTAAGAATTAGTTAGAACGGAAGCACATAAGAGACCAACTTAGGTAAAAGTCAGTAAGGCCTAAAAGAAGACTTACAATGCGGTAAAGCAAAAATTGAATACTCAATTGTACTCATTAATATACATATCCTGGGGCAAAATCGCATACAAATAATTGTTTGGAAGGAGTGGAATAGTTGACTTTTGTACGTATAAGGCTAGTAGCCAGTGTGATGTACATCGCTGTAGCACGCGAGTTAAAGACCCCATTTTTTAGCTCTTCCCCCAACCTCAATCGATCTATTATGCAATATTCACCTTACTTGTAATTGAGTCTAACACCCACCTCATGCCATGACTAACAACTATCTGACTGAAATATATTAAGCTCAAGCGACCACGTTGGAAAGGCAACAGAGTGGGGAAATTTTTAAATTGACGGTTAAAACCAAAAGCATCAGCCCTAGCTACCTGGCCTAAGACATCAGCATCCCCTTTGAGCCTTACAGATTCAGACAGATTCAAGCCTACTGACAGCGAGTTTTACTACTGGCCTATTCGAAAGCCTCACAATTCAAAACAGTAAATGTTCCTTACATCTACGTACATGCATTTATTGGTTCAGACAAACAAAAACAATTTACTTGCAGCGCGTTTAGGGAAAACTTTTATGGATTTGACATACACATGTAGTTGAGCTACCGTGAAACTACTGAGAGAGTAGTTTTTCTCGTGATAGCTAGCCGAAAAAATAAACAAAAATTGTATCATTTTTATAATTTCTTTACTCTGGCGTTTACTATATAACTTAAATCTAAATCTTCGAATCTATAATTATTACCTTTATTTTGAGCGTAAACGTTTCACTACGGGTGTCGTCATCCAACGTCGGTGAGAGGAGAGCCACGTATCCAACGCTTATTGACGTTTTACTTTAGCCACAATGACGTTTGGCCAACGTATAATGTCGCCATCAACAATGGAACGTGAAAGACCCATTTACTCGCGAAGTCTATCGGAATGTTGCGCGGGCAGCAAAACTACGAAAATTTCGACTTAGATCGAGAAAATTCAAGAAAATTGAATGCAGCTACTTCAAGTATAAACGAACTCATCATCCAGTCGGTAAGGCTGGACTATCTAGATCCTCAATATCGCTGATGATACCAAGTCAACTCATTCGATGGAGCAAAAGCTTCTCAAGGCTATTGCAGGCGATGGAGCCGGAGAGAGCAGATGTCCTTGCAAAAAAATATGATCTTAAAAAATCTGATATAATCTGATTAAAAAATTATTTTAGATATTGTTAAACCGTTCCAAAATACGGGAGTCGGGTCAACCGACTACTACTTCTGGGTTTCAATAGAACAATAGCTACTTGACTGACGAACACGCATATTATTTACTCGAAAGTAAAACTTTGACCACGACTGACGTCGGCCAATGAAACTCAGCAGGACATTTGAGTAGCGAAACTTTGATGAATTTTATCCAGAGCCCAATTGCATGTACGCTCGTACCAACTGACGCGTTGCAACAGCTGGGGCATCAACGAGCATATCTGCTGCTATTTTCGTCGCAATCCAGCTCTCTTTGACGCCAGCTACTTAAAAAAAATCAAGATTTCGCGGGAAAATTTAATCAAAGAGCGAATCTGCAATGCCCACAGGAATTGGCTGCAAAATGGTTTGCATGTAGCTACCTCGAAATCTTGAGGCGAAATCTTTGCGATTGCCGTTTTCACCCTCGGACTGAATATTTTCTTGTGCCTGTCTTTTGGCTCTGTTTCATTTTTTCCAGGTATTCCTAGCGGTCAGAAGTGTAATTTGAGTATCTCTTTAGTGTTCCTGTACATAGAGTTATGCATTCTGTGAGCTTGAATTGATGAGCTGATTGTTGCGGAGGGTAAACTTATTGCTAAAAGCAGCTGGCTTTATGAAGCATTGAAGCATTTTAACCAAACATAGTACGCACGTATTTGGGATGATCTTCTTAGATTTTCCTGTTCGTCACAACGAACATATTATCAAGGGAAAATATCATCAAAGGGAGATGGCCTGCTGTACTAGCTCTACGTGCACACCGTGTATCAATTGAAAAATGCCTGTCTTCTTTGGGGCAAGCAGACTTATCAATTCTGACTCCAATATAGACCCCTCATCGCAGCAGAAATTTTGAATTTCAAGGTGAAAGCACAAAGTAGTTCAAGGTACAATGTATGGTAAAGTTCGAAGGGGGCGGGGCCGTAGCTTAGTAGTCTAGCGGAGCGCTCTGTTGTACCAACGGTTCAGGCTCGATTTAAAGTGCATGCAGTAACCTTCATTCGATCGAATCTCGGCTTGGGTCTGCTTGTGCAATTAACGCCTTTGAGGGCCAACCCCAAAGGCACAGTGAAGTGTACATGTCTAACGATAAATAAAGTTAGGGCCGCTGTACACTTCTGTGTGAGTGTGTGCCTGTGTGTGACTGTGTACGAATCCGCGCGCTTGTGTGCCTGCTCAGAGGAGTCGGCAGAATGGGCAGCAATGCCTCTCGTCGATTGTGTGACAATGTCGCTCAAAGTGCGCCAGGGTGCACACAGCATCCTGCCTGTGACTTCAACTCAAATTATCCAGCATGAAAAACGTTTCTATAAGCCATAGAAATGAACGATTAATGATAGTTATTTATAGTTTAAGTAAGAGAAACTTATTTGCAGGGACCGTTCCTGCCGTTCCAACATGTGGATATAATGCTAAACTTTGCGCCATCTTAAAAACAACATTTAATTTCAACAACATGGCAAAAATTTTCATTTTAAGTGCAACTGATCGAAGATATGAGTATTTTAGGTTTAGCTGCAATCACAGAATTTACTGTTAGTTCTGTGGCTGCAATGTAAACAAGCGGGCTTTCCTTTTACAAGGTTTTGGTGCTATTCAAGGTCACACGTAATTTCAGAAAGTTTGTTCTTCTATAACAGTACCATTGCTGATGTGAAAACTGCGATTTTTATTACCTAATTCATTCTGTAATTTGCAAACTTTGCATCTCTACTTGCTAAAGCTGACCTTTGTTAGGCGGAGCTCCTCCCAGGATTTAGTAGCTAAAGTCTATCTAAGACAAGCGCAGTCCAAAAACTCTAAAGACAGGGAATGATTTATCAATTGGTTATCAAACGAACGCACGGAATTTTTCGGAATTTCCGTCTCTAGTCGACTGCTCGGCGCAGAGGACGTCACTGCCTGTTGCTGAGGCATTTCCCATGGGCCCTGATCATGGGAGCCAGTAAAAAGACGAGCAGCAGATGTTCTCTACAAAAAGCAGTAGAAAAGCACGAAGAAGGCTCTACAATTTCTTGCCAGACCAGCCAGAAATCGGCAACCTATACAGCGCAAAAATGGACATTGCAGGACTGGCACCTAAGTTTAACTATACTTTGCAAAGTCTATTGCACGTAATACCAGGTAAGCAACATACAGAACATGCTTTCAGAAAGTTCATTTTACAATAACCACCACAACTAAATACCCACTGCAGAGGTGACCTATCCCGGGCTGATTCTTCTGACGTTCGGCGCTACCGTTGGAACGATGGGAAACCTCATGGTCATCGGTGCCATCTTTCTGCAAAAGGTAAAATTTTCTTTCAGTATTATTTACAAATCCGTAAATAACACGAACTACGTCTTGAATGTCCAGACGCTGCGCCACGTGGGCAACTTGTTCGTCGTGAACTTGGCCATTGCCGATCTGTGCATTACGATATTCGTTGACCCGTTCGCTATCACTGGTAAAGTCACTGCACTGACTGCCTTCACAGACGTTGACTTCAACTACACAGACTATCCAAATCAAAAACGCAATTCCAGGCGTAATGCACGGCGAGATCTACTTCGAGCAGCGAGTTGCTCTGTGCGAGTTCGTGGCGTCGACCTGCCTCACTTCCTGCTACTGCTCGCTGCTCAGCATTACCGCTGTAGCCGTCAACCGATGCGTCTTCATCTGCAACAACGCCAGCTACAACAGATTCTTCAACCGGCGCAGCTGCGTAGCGCTCTGCGTCGGCCTGTGGATTGTGAGCTGGCTGCTGCAGTTTCCCAACTTTGTGGGCTGGGGCGACTTCGCCTACGACAGGAAGAACTTTGCCTGCGTGTGGAACCGCATGGCTGACAGGTCCTACACGATCTTCTTCTCGTGCTGCGCTGTAGTTGCGCCCAGCATTGTGATCCTCATCTGCTACTTTCGCATCTTCGTGCACGTCAGGCAGGCGATGGCTCGGGTGCGCCATCTGCAGCTGGGAAATGCCAGAGATGCGCAGGGCGGAGCTTCGAACAGCGTCCGACCCGGCGGCAGCGTGGCCTCGATCCGCCTAGCCCGCACTCTGTTCATCGTGTTCGCCGTGCTCGCCTTCTGCTGGGCTCCGTACGCGACCATCGTAGCTCTGGACTGGGACGACAGCTTCCCGATCCACGTGCACGCCTATGCGATCTTATTTGCCCACACCAACTCGAGCGTCAACTTCATCGTCTACGGGCTCAGCAACAAGGAGTTCCGCACCGGATATCGCACAGTCTGCGAGCGGTTGCTGCGCCTCATCTGTGGCAGGCGGTTCAGCCCTCAGACCAGCGCTGGAGCGGTGAATCTGACAAGCAGGATGGAGATGGAGGTGGCAACAGCTAATAAGAAAAAATAACCAAATCAGCGGAACTGAAGCCGCCTGAAACCTGTCGCGTGATTGGAGCATGATGCTTGGGAACTGTGAGAGATGATATTCAACTCAAAAATTGAATTCCTAAACTACAAATAAGAAACTTTACGTGCGTTTGTTTTTTTTCAGTTGGGTGTCGTTTTGCACCATTGTTCTTGTGTTTTCTTCAATATCAATTTGAAAACTATAGTTCAGTGCACACCAGATTAGCCTAAGCTTGTAAGTTGTATACATCATACTGATCCTTACTTATTAATCTGCGTCTAGATTGTTCTGTGTTTGAGTTTTTATTTTTGTTAATTTTATGTAAATTCAAATTTTTAATTCAGAAGAACATTTTATGCTTTGTTCTTAATTGTCCGTCCCTTGACACGTTTTTACCAATCTGTTGTCTTAAACAGGCTTAACCAGACACTTAATTATTAGTGCCCTGTGATACACTTTAGCTACTACTCCCTATATTTTTCTGTTTTGTTGTGCTAAAAAAATTGGTTCAGTATATTTTATGATGAGCAGCTTTCTGTTCGAAGCACAGATTGGTTTCATAATCCTAGAGCTAACTTTTGCGGGTAAAAAATCGAATTTTCTCTTGAAATTGACTCTATATATCTAAAGTACTCGTATATGAAAACTTGGTGTTGTGTATTATTGTAATTACCCCTATTTACTCTACCCGATACTTTTTTGCGCATGGGAGTGTGTTTCAATTACTTTTTGTTCTCTCCCAAGTCCCACCTGACTCTCATCTGAGCTGGGTAACTGGCTAGGACATTGTTCGTCAACCTCAAGTTTCCATTCCCAACCCTTCAGAAAGCTACCAAGATACTAAGATGAGATAGTTAAACCAAGCTTTTTTGTTTATCGTATGTCCATGCTACAAGAAGCTTTATACACTTTAGGTAAACACGAGTAAAAACTATAATTCAAAAGTATTTTGATGTTCGCAGTGACGTCGATGAAAATTGAATTCATGTGTTAATATTTTCTATTTAGTCCGACCGGGTTTAGCTTGGTTGGTGTTGAAACCGTGGGGCATGGAGCCGGTGCGTTGATACGAGTGATGGTGGGCAATGCCAAGGTCACGTGATCCCCCCGAAAGTTTGGTGGGCTACTGTCTCGCCAAGAGGCGTTACCGCGAGAAACTCATTCACCTTAGCATGGTGTCTCCGCAAGCCTTGCGTGCCCGCGCTAACGCAAGCAGCTGCGGATTCGCTGCTGCAGAACATGGAGCATTCAAGGACGACTAAAGTAACGTATTTATATAAATATATAAAGTAACGTACTTAAGTAGTCCTTGGGGGCATTAGGAACAAGCTGCTCAAGAAGACGATGCAGATGACAATATCAGCGCGGAGGCGGCTCAGGAGCAGATACAAAGACCTTCTGAAAAAAGATCTGCATTCAATGATAAGATTATTTCAATGCTTGCTATATTAAACGCTAATGGAAATTCTGCCTCCAAAAAAATTACACGAACCGTGCGTGTCGCGTGATATACGATAAACGCGGCAGGCACGGACGAGAACAACGCAAAGGCGGAGACGCGGTGATCAGACTGCTGAAGCTACGCAGGAAAGCCGCTCAACTTAAGAGGGAGGTCGGTGATCTGCAATGCGAGTGTCCAACCACGAGACCTGTTAAACGCGGCTATTGTGCCAAGCCTGCTGGCCCCAGTTGCGTTCATCCTGATGTGTGCGATTATGTCGGATTAAACCTGGGGGAAGATAATGGCATGAGCTGCTTGATAGATTGGTGTCACTGAGTGCGGCTCAACAATGAACAACAGATCAAGTGCTCTGGCCGGCGCAATGATCTTTTGATTTGTGATTTCCTTGACGGCTTTGAGCAGGGGAAAGTGCTGGCTAATATTGGTTCTGGTGAGGCGAATCAGCAGAGCATATGATAGACAATTACAGACAGATGACGCGAATGACTAACAAATATGAAGCTGCAGATATGATGAATTACCTACGCTACTCGATACAGGTAGGCGAGCTGTTTGACGCGGGCTTCGGTCTTGTGCAGGTGAATCGCTTTGAAGAGGGCTGACACTGGTATGCGCTGGGGCAACGAGTCTTTTTAACCCGTTACTTTGCACTTTAATCAACCATGCATTCGTTATCCGTAGATTTAATTTAAAATCAAATCTTTGTCCTCGACGCAAATAAACGTCTGGAACGTCGGCCAGAGGTCTTCGATGTCGGATTGTTGTACAGGTAGGTTAGCTTGGTTGATTTATTTAGCGCAGGGCGGGCGACTTCTGTCTTGCCAAGTGGCGTCGTACTTTGTACACGCCTTGCGTACTTGCTCTCTCTCCACCGCGCACCCACCTCCTCGCTCCAGTCTTAAAGCCTTCTCGTTGACTTGGCTGGCCTGTCTGTTGGTGTGGTGGCCTTTATTCTTTTTCACTATTGATACTCTTTTCCTCTTGATTTTTTCAATCGCAATTTTTTTACTCGTTCGCGTCGAAATATATTTGTTTTAACTGCGCGAAGCTTACGGGACTTTTTGTTCACTTTCGCGCCTCGCTCAACCATGCGGGCCTTCGCGTCGTCTGCCTTCCTTCGTGCTCTGACTATGTCTAGTGAAATTAACTTTAATTATTAAAGTCACGCAATTTATTTTTCTTTACCTCTTGAGACTTTTTTGCTAGTCGTTGGATAAATTATTTGAAACAGAAAAAATAGCAGCATTAAAATTTCAGTTTTCATTAAAATTTAAGCCCGCTGTATCCACTTGCAGTCAGATTAAAACGAATCAACTAAAAGACAGAAGAATTAAATTTAATCGCTCTATTTGGACTGGAACCAGAGCCTAATTTCCCTCGTGTCCAAGGTCCCCCGGGTTGGTGACGAATCGATCGAATCTCAGATAAGTCTTTGTGATAGATTTTTAGTACCGTTAATTGTAAGGCACCTTTAAAAGAAGCTTGCTGCTTTGAATTTCGGAATGAAAATGAGACTATCGAGCATCCCCGACCTTTCTGGTTTTTCAAAGAAAAGACAAAAAGACCTATAGGTAAAGAATTTCTGGAAAGATCGACTGCAAGCTGCGTGGTGAGTCTGCGGCGTCGAAAATTAAAATTGCACCTGCGACCACAGGACAACGGACGGCGCTTCACAGCGACCGCGCGCTCTCAGGAAGCCACTCGGATGGGAAACGCACATGATGCGCCAATTAACAGCCTGGCACTATGTGACGACGCTGCTGTAGTCTAGTCTACACGAATGCAAGAATAAATTGAGCAAAACTGAAAGCCCGAAAATATTGTAATAAGCGGTCACGACATACTTTTAACTTGTACATCTACGCACAGTACATGTGCACACACAGTGCATGTACACACAGTAGATTTCAATGTAATTGTGTGATTTTCAATCAATCGCATTCATTGCTTAAAGTTGAAGCAAGCACCATTTTTTCGCGCGAATAATGTAATCTTTTCATAATAAAGTCAATCTGTTTAAGTCCTTATCAAATAACATTCCCCACTGTGCTGGTGTTTTCTCCCTGAATTAATAGCATCATATTTCAATGCATCTAAGAGTTAAATGAAAAGCAAGGCTTCACAGTTCCTTATACATGTATTATCGATATACATGTGTGGCTTGCTTTTCATAGTAGCATATTACTTCTAGTAGGCTAGGTTAGGTTTTCTCCTTTTTTATTCTTAGACTTGCATGTAGTGCTACTTTGTAGGTCATGATAGCTGGTAATAATGTTAATTTTTATTGAGCTGTTTACGTCTAGAGTTGGCTCCTATTGATTTTTCTCTTAAATTCAGTTACTTACTGCACGTCTCCTATGATTTATGGCCTGTCACTTTCGGCGCAAAAGTGTCTGGAAAAGTCACTTTTGGCTGCGTTTCCCCCAATTTTTATACCATTTACTATCGCACCTGTCCAGTTCTCTGAGAGTGTTTTAAGTCCTTAGTTCAGCCAATTAAAAATAGAGTTAGGTAGTTAGTAATTCTGCGTTGGTATTAAAAATTCGATCTCTGGAAATCTCCATGAACCGCGGCGGTCATTGTGAGACGCCAATCTGATTGATGCGGCCGGTCACTTGTAGATCTCCTGCAGTCTAAGAGCTTTTGACTCTCTTATTGTCTGAGTGACTGGTTCCCGATGTCCGCAAGAGTCTGCGGCGTTGCCGTGGTTTTGCCTGGAGTGCTTTTTGTTCTGTAAGGACGGTATTGCAGTTCGAGGCTCTACGAGGCTGTTCTAGATGGTGGTCGAGACTAGATTAGATTGTTGCTTGAATTCATCCAAGCGAACTCTTGCGACATCGGTGACTCCAGCTGGCAGGTCACATCATCCGCGCCGAGTCGTGCTGCCCACAGCCAGTGCAGGAGGTGCTTCTTCTTCTTCGGGTCACGGAAATTGTAGCTAGACGTAGCTAATGCGACCGGGTGCGTAGCACCATGCAGCCGGGGCGCTGACTCTGCGCGGGCGGGTAGTTAACGGCGGAATCCAATTTGCGGCCTGCGGCGGGTGGCCAGAGAGCGTGGGGACCCGAGTCCTGGTGCGCAGGGCTCCTCCCCAGACCAACTTACGCTGTAAAAACCGCCATCCACCGCCAACCCAACGGTGGGGGACAGCTCCCCCAGGCTGCATACCCGGAGGCGAGACCAATTCGTCTCCCGTCGATGGCAGGGACGCACGGAGCTCCTGCCACATTGGCGGGGTGTCCAGGGGCGTGACGTGGACGCTGGTCTCGTGCCACCCGCAGGAGGTGCTGCTGCTGACGCCACAGGCTGCCCTACCGGCAAGGACAAGCGAGCACTCGGCGGTTCATCGACTGGCCGACTGACTGACGCTGGCGCACCGGATTCGGTCGGTGACTGACAGAGTATTTTTATCGCTTTTGTGAGAGCTCTTCTAGACCTGTTTTACCGGTCAGAAACCTTTAGTACTGCACCACTTCTTCAATAGTTTGCTATACAGCTCGTAGAATTTGTAGCTTACCAATTCGCTTCATGAGCTGAATTCGAGAGGCTGGAATCCAATAGAACAATTACGAGCTATATGCATCTATTCGCTCGAACTCAGTCTGAACTGAGTGTGACATTAGTGGGCTTTCTTTCTTTTCACATAGCCAAAACGATTAGCTAATTTATTTTGGTGAAAGTCACTGTGAACCAAAAGCAATATAGGAAATTATGTAAAAATGCAATATTTGCGAGGCGTGTCCATCATTTGTGCAGTCATAAGCAGCCAAGGGGCAGAATGAATAACAGCGCTAGGGTGATTTGATTAGAAGTCTCTTGAAGGCTCTGATAAATGTAGTTCTCCGTTAGCGCTATTTGTCGACGATCGCTGACCATTTAAAGCCAAAATCGTGAAAATGTACAACATAACTCGAACATGTACGTGTACTTTCTGGGAGTTCAATCATCTCATAGTGCATTCAGCGTTGTATAGAAACTCGCCAGTGCAAGAGAGTCCCCTGCAAAATTCCTCCCTGTCCCTGCATGGTCAATGCGATTCATTCCCAGCGGAGGTAAGTCCAGTGAGGTAAGTTCAGTGCCCCCTTCTAGTCGGAAACCAGTTTTTGAAGAAGCTGGTTTTGTGAGCCAGTTCTCACGGATTGGTGGCTATGGGTCAGACTAATCTCAGGATTAGCTGATCCCCATCCCCTACCTTTTCCTTCTTGTCTCTGACTGTCTTCTTATAGCCATATGACCTAGCTGCTAGTTGTCACACCTTCGACGGCGGCTGACCATCGGACAGATGCTTCGGCGGACTTCGGAGAAGGTCAGATCGCGCTCAGTGATAATTTTCTGCACTCTGAGCCCCCTGAAAGGCCAAACCCATCAATTCCCCTACATAGTGCGCCTATGACATGCAAATACCAATTCGCCTGAGTGAATCTGAACGCGCTAAATA
Source organism: Macrostomum lignano (assembly GCA_002269645.1). Lineage (NCBI taxonomy): Eukaryota > Metazoa > Platyhelminthes > Macrostomidae > Macrostomum > Macrostomum lignano. Next base: position 35,727 of record NIVC01002236.1, on the reverse strand, counting down.
TGCGCGTAGTTTTAGGTTGAGAGTTGCTTATTGGGGTTTGTTGTAGTGTTAGTGAACCCAAACGATAACTAACTGTATTCGCGATTGCAACATGACTACTGCTACGTTAGATTATAGAGCGTTCAAGATCTTACCGATTTTTTTATAGCCGGTGAAAGTGGCGTGAATTTTCTCTGAAATCCGAATCAGGAAGCAGAATTTGGCTACTGGTAGTAGTAAATACAGTAGAATGCTCAGTGCAAACCTGATCAGCTTGAAAGACAGGTGGTTATCGCATGCATGGGGATGGATCTAAGACTATTCCCGAGATCCTGAATTGCTTTTGATTGTAAGGTTTAGCGTTCGTTTCGGTGTCTTTTTGTTGACTGTTCAGTACAATAGCAATTCTGGTAGGCTGTGTGCACCCTGGCGAACTTTAAACGGGATTGTATCACAACCGGCTGGAGGCATTCTGTCCATTCCGCCGATTCCACTGAGCAGGCACACAAGTGCAACGATGTATACGCAGTTGTGTGCAGAGGCACACACACACACACACACACACACACACACACACACACACACAGGAGTGTACAGCAGCCCTAACTTTATTGTTAGACATGTATCAGATACACTTCACTGTGCCTAAAAGGTTGGTCCTCAAGGGCGTTGATTGCACGAGCAGAGCCAAGCCGAGATTCCAATTTACATGTAGACCCAAATGAATGCGACTGCACTTGGAATCGAGCCTGGGCCGCTGGCACAATAGAGCGCCGCACTATACCACTGGGCTACGGTCGAGCTATACTTGAGGCTGTGTTTCAGTAATAAATCTTGCCTGTGAAAACAATGCAACATTTTAAAGTCCTCTCTGAATCAGAACAACATCGGACATTAGTTCAACAGATGTGCAAGTCCGTCAAGTGAAGTACGCAGGAATTTTAGTTGTTGGCGGGGCTGCCACCTAAAGAGCGCCAATATTTGGTGTCCTTTAGGTGGGTGCCCGTCTCTTTGGTAGACGCCCCTGTCTCCTTGGTAGACGCCCCTGTCTCCTTGGTAGACGCTCTGTCTCCTTGGTAGACGCCCTGTCTCCTTGGTAGAAATTTTAAAAATTTAAAAAATGTAAAAATTTTAGCACATGTTTATTCTTCCATATACTTTTGTTAAAAACTTGCAGCAGCTGCACATATGTACATTTGCAGCTGCACATGTAAAATATTCCGGCCGAAAAGCCAAGGCAAAATCAATGAAAAAATCTGAAAGAACCAGTCGACCAGAAGTTGAGTGCTATCTTGTTTTAACGCAATTGCACCTGCGACCAGGGGTTCGTGGACCAGTGACAAATCCAGTGCTCTCGAGAAGGCTCTTGAATATAGAATGCATGCATTGGGCAATCTCATTAGACCGAGAAGCACCTGAAGGCTCAATATACACTCCAATCTGATGATTGGGCAAAAGCTTTTGAGGAGGATTTATGGAAAATAACTTTAAGTACTTTTTTTAGCACACAGCACATGCTAGTGCTTGATTGCTTCTATTTTAGGGCACACTCGTGCTTTTTAGGAATCCTAAAATAATATGAATTGCGTTGGCAGATGATTAAATATTATACATTAGCCATCGGAAGCACTGAACTGCTGGCGAATCCTCATATACATGCAAGGGTTAAGCAATGGTTCGATTCCATGTGCGGCCACAGTAATTCGAGGGTCCGGGGTTGTAGCGCGACTCAAAGCCATCAGGGCCAACCCTCCCAAGGCTCAGAGAGTGCACATGCCTCACGATTAGAAAGTCATGTGTACTATGCACAGTGCGCACCTGGCGCCCCAGACGCGATACCATTAAAAAGCCTATTTTTCCAACCTTGACAATGAAAAGTGACCACTTCAATTCTGGAAGCTTAGTCGCATTTTTCAACGACAAATCTGTTGTCAGAGTACAATCTGTAAGATCTACACGAATTCACTGGATTTATTTGACTTAATTTCAACATAGAAGTAGTTGCTGGTACCAACACTGCATGGAGCTCGTTTTGTCAATTTAATTTTATGGGAATTGGACCAATTTCTTTTTTCTAAGAAATATGTCGAGAAAATGCGAAAAACTTGTCTCGTGCACGAATTATGTTTTGCCGTCAGTAATTTTGTCTTTTATCTATGTCTACACTCTTATCTTTCTTGCTTGTCGTAAAACTGCGTTAAATAGAAGAAGTTATCCATCAGTAGTTCTTACAAGAAACTAAATCTGAAGATATAAATTCAACACATAAAAATCGATTGCAAATTAGCTACGTTCAATTTGGACAGCAGGCCTGTAATAAATTTGTTTGGCATTCGACAGCGCACTGCAGCCAGAGCATTCAAGTTCTGAAGACGAATGTCAAGGACCAGGCCCTCCACATCCAGCCCGCCGACAGCCAGTCTGGGCAGCAGCTCCTTGAGACGCTGAAAGCCTTCGACTGGGGTGCGGAGCTGGGAAACCTGTTGATATACAGGGAGGACGAGCGACCCCGGACACACCGGCACCGTGCCTGGATTCCGGCTCGCAGCGCCATCACCAACGCCGACGAGCTGCGCCGCCTGCTGCTGGCAACCAATCCGGCACTGCCGGCAAATGGCGTCGTGGTTCATGAAACTACCTCCAAGCCGGGCGGAGACAGTTTCACGACAATCCTCCGACTGTCAGATAGCTGGATGCTCCGCTATCCGGACATTTCCCTTATTTCTGCCGGGCTGATGTGGATCAAAATCTTTAGTTTTGAATCTGACACCACCCGTCCACCGCTCGCGGAGAAGCGTAAGCGGGCAAGCGGGAGCTCTGCCGGGCCAAAGCGCTCTGGAAAAGGAGCCTGTGCGCCACGACCCCTCCAAGGCCGAGGACCCCGTTAAGAGGAAAGCCGCGAAAGCTGCAACAACAGACGGACTTGGAAAGGACCGGAAACCCGCCCGGAACACTATCCGCTCTGGTCTGACTCAGCGCCGAAACAGCTGCTGGACACCGCCAAGGCTCAAAACCGCAGCAACCCCCAACAGTATCACCACTGCGCCCCCCCCCCGGAAAAACGGGCCGAGAGTGCGAATGCCACCCCTGTGGCAGCCCCGCCCTCGACCATGGAAACTATCCAGGAGGAGCCCATGGAACTGGAGCCTAGAGCTATCGGCGAGGTGGAAGAGGCAGCTCTCCTGCACAACTCGCCCTGAGCAAGCAGGAAGCTGCACGGACCACCCGTGGAATTCCGGGAGTGGACATCCCGCAGCTGAACCTGCACCACTGCATCGCGGCCTCGACCAACCTGATGCAGTTGGCCAACTTCGCAAAACCGGGCATCATCCTACTTCAGGAGCCCTGGGTGAATAAAGGTAAGATTCCAAATATTCCTGCTGGTTTTGACTGTTTTCAGGACCCCCAAAATCCCAGAGCAGCCATTATAGTATCTACCCACCTCAAAGCTTGGCACAGACCGGACCTCTCTGTCAGAGACCTCTGTGTCATTCAATCCAGTCACATCATCGCCTACCACACGATCATTATCGCCTCGATTTACATTCCTGGCGACGGTCCCGCGGTTCCGCCTAACCTCACCTCCCTCGTGGATTATTGCTCTGACCGCAGGTTCGAGCTGCTGGTGGCGGGCGACATTAACGCGCACCACACCTGGGGCAGTAACGCCTCAAACAGCAGAGGCGAGGAACTCCTCTTACATCTGCACCACAACAACAACAAGGTACTGCTCCCGCCGGCCACGCAGTAGCCAGAAAGGGGGGAGCAGTCAGAAAGCGCGTCTCTGGGACATTGCCCTCAGGAAGTCGCATCCCCCTGCTTGGTCCGGGGCGCCAGCGTCACTCAGAAGTCGGTCAGGGTATCGCACCGTTCGCCCTTGGCCTCGCCTCCGCGGTCCCTGCAGCTTGAGCAGCAGCACGTCGTGTAGCGGCTCAGGACAGCGGGCCTCCGACCGGATGACGTGGCCAGCCAGTCGAAGTCGCCGCCCGCGCAGCAGGTCAGAAGGCCGCGTCAGGCGCGCCCTAGTGTAGAGCGCAGAGTTGGTCTCGCTGCCTGGGCCGCTGCGCACTCCGAAAGCCGCACGCAGCATTGCCGCATGCGCAGCGTCCAGCTGCCTCTCCAAGGCGTCCGTCAGGGTCCAAGTCTCGGCGTTGTACAACAGGACAGTCTCGACGACTGCCTGAAACAGCCGAGCCTTGAGCCCGTCGTCCAGGGCCTCAGATTGGAGCACGGAGCGCACAGATCAAAATGCGGCCCAGGCCAGTCCTCGTCGTCTCTTCAGGTCGTCGGCAACGCCCGGCACGGAACCGCCGAGGTACACAAAGCGCTCGCAGCGGGTAAGCATAAATGCATTCCCGGCAGCGTCTCGGTAATTGATCTCGGCCGGCAAGTCGGAGGCACCGTGAACACTACCGTCTTCCGCGCGTTCAGCTTAAGGCCGACCCGCGACGCTGCCGCCGTCAGGCCATCAAGCAGCCGCTGGGCTCCTTCAGCCGTCGATGAAAGTAGCGCGAGGTCGTCCGCGTAGCCGAGAACGGAGAGCCGCTTCTCCGGGTGCCGCCGACTCGTGCGTCTTCTCAAAAGGAAGCATTGCACCACCAATACTGAGTTTTGCAATATAGGTGGAACTCCCACCTTCGACAACGGACGATGGACGGAGGCCCTCGACGTGACCCTCGTCTCCCACGACCTGGCTCCTCTGGTCAAGGACTGGGAGGTGTGGGACGAAGAGGAGTCTCTGTCTGACCATCGCTTTGTTCGCTTTCGAATGCAATCCTCTTGCCCCAAACCTAACATCCTGTGGAAAAGGAACGTTCGGAAGACTGACTGGACGGCTTTCGCGCAAACCCTTAAATGCCAGATTGATCAGCTGACCACCGCCGCTCCAACCACCTGTCAGGAAGTGGATGATCTTGCTGACTTGCTCAGCAAAACCGTTCTGACAGCTCATGAGGCTTACTGTCCTCTTAAAGCCTACAAAGGAAAAAAATCCGCCCCTTGGTGGCACCCAGCACTTGGATCTCTCCGGCGCAAGGCAAATTGCCTCCAACAGAAAGCTCTGACGCCAATACTGCGCGGAGTTAGAAGGCACCCGCCGTACTTCACGCGTGGTTAAGGCTCTCACCCTTGACAAAAGTTCAAAGCTCTCAGTCATTTTAAAAGACCGAATGGCCGGCTCGCTGAGAACCCCAAGGAATCGCTGGACATCATGCTCACCAGCTCTTTCCCATGTGCCGCACCGCAGCTAGGCCCACCGGACCACTCTCCGGGTGGACAGATCCTGGTTTCAATCATCATTTCTAGAGAGAGGACGGCTCGCGCCGCTAAATCCTTCTCTCCTTTTAAGTCACCGGGACCTGACAACATTTATCCTGCCTTCCTCCATGAGGTAGTGAAAAATGACGGGTTTCTTGGTCTCTCTGCAACCCCTTTTTAGGGCAGCATTACCCTCGGGTACGTGCCAAAAGCCTGGCAAGAGGCCACGGTGGTCTTCATACCCAAACCAGGGAAGGGAGACTATCATTCTACCAAAGCTTACCGCCCCATCAATCTGACGTCTTTCTTCCTCAAACTGATGGAACAGCTGTTGCTCTGGCGCCTCCTCCTCGTGGAGCTGAGGAACTCCCGCTCTCCCCCATTCAGCACGCCTTTCGTCCTGGACGCTCCATCGAAAGTGCGCTGCACGCCAGTATCGACAAGCTGGAGCGCGCCGTGCTTGGCAGTGGATACAAGCTGTCGCTTTTCCTCGACATTGATGGTGCTTTCAATAATGTGCTCTTTGAAGCCTTTAGGCGGGCCCTGGAATCCCGGGGCACGCACGAGCACCTTACCCGCTGGAACATGTACATGGTCTCCCATCGTACTGCCACCTCGCACCTCCTGGGACACTCCTGCTCAGAGGTCCAGAAAGGCGGACCGCAAGGTGGAGTCCTCAGCCCGATTCTCTGGAATTTAGTCATGGACGCGCTGCTTTGTAGCCCGCATCCGGATCCAGTTCAGAAGGTCGGCTATGCGAACGATGTTACCGCCACTGTGGCTGGACTATCACTCGTGGTCCTCAGGGACCTCCTTAAAGCCTTCATCCACTGTGCCGAACGCTGGGCACACGGCTGTGGCCTCAGATTCTGCTCACTTTCTGCTTGAGGCTGCTCACCTCACTTGAGGCAGTTCACGAGCCGCCGAAACTGGAGGATCTAACCGCTCTCCCTCTATGGCAAACCCGTTGCCATGGAGAAACAAACCAGATGTCTGGGCGTCACCCTCGACCACAGGTTGAGTCGGACCCCGCACGTCCAAACCAAAGCCCGCAAAGCTCTCGCGACTCTCGCACAGATCCGCAGAGCTTTCGGCGCTACCTGGGGCCTCATCCCCGTCGCCTCTGGTGGATCTAGACTGACATTGTTAGACCGGCCATCTCCTTCGCCGGCTTCATTTAGAACAGTGCCCTAGAGGTGAAAGGGGTTCTTGAGGCTCTAAATAGGGTGCAAGGCCGCGCTTGTCGAGCTATCATGAGCGCGGCTCCCTCAACGCCCTTCGCTGGCATGAACTCCTTCCTGGACATTCCCCCCTTGACCTCTTCAAGGGGAGGCAATGAAGACCACCCGCGTCAGGGTGTCCTAATCCAGAAGCAGTTCGCCTTCAGAAAGCGGAACCTCCGGCCGCACGACGACCTCAGCGACCTTAGCCTGCGAGACCTGGAAGCAGCGGGAGACCTGCTGACCCTCTTGAACGGGATCCCGTCCACGCCCTGCCCTCCGCTCAAATTCAAAACCAGCATTCCACCACGCCATGAAGCAAGGGACAACTGGAAATCCCGTGAAATCCACTGCTTCACTGACGGGTCCCAAATCAACTCCGCCTCTGGTTACGGCTACTGCATCGTATCTGGAGGGAGAGCTGTGGCGACCTTCTCCCTGCACACCGGCACCTTCCCCATGGAGCTCGCCAGTTCTCGGCTCGCAAGTTCTCGCCATCAGCTCCTGCGCCATGGAGCTGTATAATCAGCGGGTCTGGGAGAAGGAGATTACCCTCCACTCGGACAGTCAAGCGGCGATTCACGCCCTTGAGCGCACCACCACCTGCTCGCGTACAGTCCTTGACTGCATCGGGCAGCTCAACCGCTTAGGCGCCTTCAGCAAGGTGTCCCTAAGGTGGATCCCTCGGTGGTCACTAAGGTGGGCACTCGGGCCACCCCTGGTTGGCCCGAGTTGGCCGATCGCCTGGCCAAGGCTGGCTCGACCGGTTCTTTTACTGGTCCACTGCCCGTGGCCCCGACCCCCACCGCCGTTGTCACCACTCGGGTCAACCAGTGGGTTGGCTTCAAAGCACAGGGAGAGGTGGAAAAATCCCCTGACTTCCGGCAATCCCGCGCGGCTGTCCCTTGTCTTCCTCCGCCCTGCGCAGCAGGGACATCAAGGCGGTGACAATGGCCCTCTCGGGTCATGGCTGTTTTGCCAGGCATCACCACCTTCAGGGAAGAATCCGCAGCGAGAAATTCCCTTTCTGCCTCTCCGGTGTCAAGAATGCGGAGCATCATCTGTGAATGCCCCGCCTTTACTCAGGTCAGGCTCACCTACCTCGGCCCAAACCGAGGTCCGAGAATCTCTGCCAGCTCGTCCGCTACCTAAGGGCTACCGGGCGATCGACCATCCACCTCCTGGACTCTCCGGAGGGGAGCGCGCTGCGGACACCGGCACCACCAGAACTCCCTGCGCGACACCGCAGCACTAGCTGCCCGTGGTCGCCAGGGGTTAGCAAAATGGGCGGCAACGCCTCCTCGCTGTTTCCTGACGCACGTAGCCCCCTGCAGCTAAGTAAAGTAAGGCAGTCAGAGCCACTAGACTGACGCCTGTCTCATCCACAGCATTAATTATGGAATAATGAGGGCAAGAACAGCCAGGTAAAAATGGCAATTGCTCTTTTTGCCATGCATCGACGCACTGATTAAAAGCCAACTTTCAGTAGGCTGCCAATCAAAGGTGGCTGGCGCAACACCCAGTTAATTACTGCAAAGATGATCCAGATGAGTATAAATACAAGCCATCAGTTTCTTTGTCTCAAGTTCAGCAAAGCAGATAACCTGTTCAGCGAAAGCAAGTCAACTTCCTTACCCAGAGCTTTTTATTAAAGAATAAATTATCAAAAATGGACATTGCAGGAATGGCGCCAAGCTTCAACTACACAATGCAGAGTCTGTTGCATATTTTGCCAGGTAAATTTTTAGACAATAAACTCTTTACAGGTCACCTATACAACTATCACCTTATACGCTCGTAGTTCAACTGTACCCCTTTCTCAACAAAAACTGCAGAGCTGACTTATCCCGGACTCGCACTGCTGTCTATTGGATCCACAATTGGAACTCTGGGCAACATATTGGTCATCAGCGCCATCTTTCTGCTAAAGGTATTACAAAATTCTATGTGTAATACACGCTCGTGATTCAATCGCTGTTTTATTATTGCTCAGAAAGATAAAACAGCCTGCTAAAAAAACTTAGAAATATTTCAATACAAGTAAATCTTGACGCAGCAGTAATATGAACAAGCTTGGAACTGTTTAATTTAATCTGACAAATCAAATAATTAGCGCTGCACTTGCAGACACTGCGGCATGTGGGCAACCTGTTCGTTGTGAATCTGGCTATCGCTGATCTGTGCATCACCACTATTGTCGACCCCATGGCAATTACTGGTGAGAGTGGAGTTACTATCGTTAACAAAGCAACTTTTATGTTACATGTACGTCAGAATACATGCTCCCTACTTGTATTAAAGGGTTGCTGCACGGCGAGATCTACTTTGAGCAGCGACCCGCCCTGTGCGAGTTCGTGGCGTCGACCTGCCTCACCTCCTGCTACTGCTCGCTGCTCAGCATCGCCGCTGTAGCCGTCAACCGCTGCGTCTTCATCTGCAACAACGCCAGCTACAACAGATTCTTCAACCGGCGCAGCTGCGTAGCGCTCTGCGTCTGTCTGTGGATTGTGAGCTGGCTGCTGCAGTTTCCTGGGGCGACTGGGGCTGGGGCGACTTCGCCTACGACAGGAAGAACTTTGCCTGCGTGTGGAACCGCATGGCTGACAGGTCCTACACGATCTTCTTCTCGTGCTGCGCTGTAGTTGCGCCCAGCATTGTGATCCTCATCTGCTACTTTCGCATCTTCGTGCACGTCAAGCAGGTAATGGCGCAGGTACGGCGACTTCAGATCGGAGACTCGGCGCAAGGGGCTGGCCGAGGGAGCGGTGGCAGCAACAGCCTTGACTCGATCCGCCTTGCTAGAACTCTGTTCATCGTGTTCGCCGTGTTCGCTCTTTGCTGGGCTCCGTACGCGACCATCGTGGCTCTGGACTGGAACGACAGCTTCCCGATCCACGTGCACGCCTACGCTGTGCTTTTCGCGCACACCAACTCGAGCGTCAACTTTATCGTCTACGGGCTCACTAATAAGGAGTTTCGCACCGGATATCGATTCGTTTTAGTCAAAGTGCTGCGCCTGCTTTTCGGCGGTCGGTGCAATCCGCAGGCCAGCGTTGGAGCCGCTAACAGCATTCTTGTAATGGAGATGGAACCCACTGCAGCCACTAAGCTCAAAAAAACCGCATTCGACACTTTGACGGCGTCCACATCTAACAGGGAATCGGAGCGTCCGCGTGTCAAGGGTAATTAACGATGGTTATGTTCAGTGCAGCGTGACTTTGAGCAACAGAATATTGATTTTCTATAACATCGAGTGATATTTGAGGCTTAAAAATTTTTGGCACGTGTCAGCGATGAGTCACGTGAAACATGTCACAGAAAGAAAATACATATTTATTTAGAACGATAGTTTAAAAAAGACAGAACAGCAAGAGATGTAAGCGTACACTTTGCACGTTGTAGAGTCACTTAGTAAACCAACCTATCTGAAGGTTGCGGATGTACATGCACATGTAAGCAGCTGTTTATCATTAGCTTTAAGGTTTTACACCCAAATCGAAGGAAAATTTTTGGATTTAACATCGCTTAATGTTATAAAAATATCCATTTTGGCTTTGTGCTTTACAGGGTGTTTTAAAAGGCTTTAATTCACGAAGCAATTCACAAGTTAATTCTCATTCTGCACAATGCGCAACAAATAATAAACAGTAGGCACCGAGTATATACTTTTATATTTACTAACCCTAACAGATATTCGTATTCAATGGTCTATTTTTCTCTCTGGCAAACCCAATATTCGTAGATACTTTAAATTTTATATAGAACGGCATATTTGACCGCGTTGTACCAGCAAAATCTGTTTTGCACCATTTAATCTTTCATCCGAACCTCACCGAAACAGTTTAGTTGTACTAGTAGCTTAGTGTAGATAGCCATGCTATGACATACCATTTATTCTAGAAGATGAGTAGAACCTTTATAATATTGTACTAGTAGCTTAGTCGAAAAGTAGATAGCCATGCTATGACATATTGTATTGATATTCTAGAAGATGAGTAGCTAATTTATAATATTTTTTGTAATAAGTACGTTTCGTACGCCCGTATAAAGCGATGCTTACTACCTTTACCTTATCCAACGAGTATTTTAAAGCGAATCAAGACGGCATTGAATCAAATGAAATCGTTCCATCTAGAACGAATCCTAAGAAACTATCAAAGTACGAGCTGATATCAAATATACTGAGTGGTCAAAGAGACAAAACAGCGAAAGGAATTTTTAGCCATGAAAGAAATGTAATTGGAATTCGTTCAATTTGTATAGCCATAACCCCAATGTATGCCAATTGACAGCTTTTTCAGTTTTTTTTTATAAAAGCAAAATTAAGAACGTGAGCGCTATCATTTTTTGTTATGCGACATGTTTCGCCTCGCGTCAGGCATCGCCAGGACTCAGGCTCTTAAAATTTTAGTTGCGATGTATACTCAGCAACATTTAAAATTCACCAGTGAGCAATTTCTCTTGGACTATTCTGAAATAAAAGGTACGAAAAAACTGAGGGGTAGCTTTAATCCGTCCAACCCTCGCACACCGTTCGGCCCCCACTTCATTCCTCAACCCAAGTCTGCCGCGTGGCGTAGCTAAGTTGCGTCACTCGCAAGATTAAGAGACTCTACCTGCACTCTCAAAATTGGCGACCAGACGGAATCTTACGTGGTGGCGACTTTTCGATGTTGCTGACCCAATGCTGAGTATATTTGCTTATTTATACTTATATTTAGCAATTTAGACAAAAACGGGTTGATAAGTCAGAAAATGTATACAAATTAACAGTTGATTGCACAGTCCGGCGGAGAGTTGCAATGAGGGGGAGAGATGGAGAGAGAGAGATGAGAACAAGTGTACACCTAGAATACTCTAAGGAGGGCACTGGCACCAAAGATTGGCAAGTTGCTTATTTAGAATTGGTTTACGTGATTTTATGTACAGGGCCTCAAGCACTTTTAGTCTGTACTCATTAGAGCATAGCATTCTTTGCATATCACCAGGTGGTCGTGCACAGTCGACATCTTTTGCCTATGTTCTCTACTTCTCACATTACAGGTGTCGGGTAGTTTCACCTATGTAGGTGATACTCATGGTCGCCAAAGCATTGAAATTGGTAAATGACACCTGCCCGTAAGGAGCTGGGAACGCGGCATTTTAAATTCTTAAATAATTGACCGATTTTCTCGCACCGGAAAGTGACCATGAGTTTCAAATTTAAATACTTATTAAACGCTCTGATAAGGTTCTTTTAAAAATGAACAGAAGCAGGTCCATAGAAAGGAATGGAGATATGGGTGCAATCTGTCATCAGCTCTTTCTGTTCTTCCTTATTCTGTCTACTGTTCGGATTCCCGACTTTACCATTAATAAAATGCCAGCATCGAGATGGTGATGAACGAACTAGAATATTCCAAATCGCAAAAATGGACTAGAAGTAAAAAAAAGTTCTCAGAAGTGTTGCGGGAAACACTGGAGCGACCGCCTTCGACGAATTCGACCCAGAACAGTGCTGAGGCAATTCTGCCCATTCGACTTGCGCACACACAAGCGCGACAATACTGCACGCAAGAACACACTCATACAAAAGCTTAGACAGGGTGTACATCGCGCCTGGCATGTACAAATTCTGTGCGAATATGACCAGGTGGGTCGTGGCGTGAGAGTCAGACAGTGGTCACCATTGAGCTGCTCTGTCACCCTCCCCCTTAAAAGAAGTTACTTGATCCATGTACGAAACTAGAGAGGAAAGTGAGAGGTAAGAGAAATTTTGGGATAAAAATATAATGAAATTTTACTTTTAAAAGGAAAAGCTTCCTCGCTCATGATTGGCCCGGGAAACGTTGCCAGTTCAAATTCTTTCAGATCCTAAAGCTGGCCCATTTTTGAAAATAATATAAATTGGGACTGAAATAAAAAACTGTGATTTAAATTTTCGATGTCCATAGACTCATGACAGGCATTTTAAAAAATTTGAGCTATTTTTTTCAGCAACAAGCAGCATTTCACCGTAAAAATGGATATCGTTGGGATATCGCCACAGTTTAACTACACGCTGCAGAGTCTTCTGTACGTCGTGCCAGGTAAGATATATTTTACAAAAAACAAGCCAGACTAAAAACCGTGCAATTGCTTGTGTCTAGAAAGAAGCTTGCATTCGAACCCAATACCACAGAGATTACATTTCCTGGTTTGTTCCTTCTGACATTCGGTTCAACGGTGGGGACCATCGGCAATATCCTGGTTATCTGCGCCGTGTTCCTCCAAAAGGTGAGCAAGCAAATGGGCAGCACACGTACTCAAGTCGAGTGTAAAAATGAACAATTATTTGTATGCATTTTCAGACTCTGCGACACGTGGGAAATTTGTTCGTCGTGAACTTGGCCATCGCCGATCTGTGCATTACGATATTCGTTGACCCATTCGCCATCACTGGTAAGTCACTGCACTGACTGCCTTCACAGACGTTGACTTCAACTACACAGACTATCCAAATCAAAAACGCAATTCCAGGCGTAATGCACGGCGAGATCTACTTCGAGCAGCGAGTTGCTCTGTGCGAGTTCGTGGCGTCGACCTGCCTCACCTCCTGCTACTGCTCGCTGCTCAGCATTACCGCTGTAGCCGTCAACCGCTGCGTCTTTATCTGCAACAACGCCAGCTACAACAGATTCTTCAACCGGCGCAGCTGCGTAGCGCTCTGCGTCGGCCTGTGGATTGTGAGCTGGCTGCTGCAGTTTCCCAACTTTGTGGGCTGGGGCGACTTTGCCTACGACAGGAAGAACTTTGCCTGCGTGTGGAACCGCATGGCTGACAGGTCCTACACGATCTTCTTCTCGTGCTGCGCTGTAGTTGCGCCCAGCATTGTGATCCTCATCTGCTACTTTCGCATCTTCGTGCACGTCAGGCAGGCGATGGCTCGGGTGCGCCATCTGCAGCTGGGAAATGCCAGAGATGCGCAGGGCGGAGCTCCGAACAGCGGAAACGACCGACCTGGTGGCAGCCTAGACTCGATCCGCCTGGCCCGCACTCTGTTCATCGTGTTCGCCGTGTTCGCTCTCTGTTGGGCTCCGTACGCGGCTTTCGTGGCTCTGGACTGGGACGACAGCTTCCCGATTCACGTGCACGCTTATGCGATCTTATTTGCCCACTCCAACTCGAGCGTCAACTTTTTCGTCTACGGGCTCAGCAACAAGGAGTTCCGCTCCGGCTACCGCATTGCCTGCGGCAGGCTGCTGCGCCTCATCTGTGGCAGCTGGTGCAAACTGCAGGGCAGCATCGGAGCCAGCACCTTCGTCAGCCAGAAGGGCACAAACCGCAGCGTCGATATGAACAATCTCCCTAGTAAGACGACTGCTACGAACAACCCAGGGGGCATGGAGGATGGCAACGAAGCGCGCAGCAAAGACCTGTAGATTTTGGCTTTTTTCTCTGACAGTTTTAAATCTAATCATCTTTAAAGAATCGTGACGGATGCCACTAACTGGCAGAATGTGATATATATAGCAATGGATGTCAAGACGATTTTTTCCTTGATTAAATCTGATTTAGCAGACAGAAATCTTTATTAATCGGATTACATTTAAGAGCAATTAAATGTCTAATCAAAAATGACACTTTGTTATCGAGGATCGAATGATGCACAGACACGAAAACGTATCTTCATTTGTCAAATTTAAACTGTCATATTCCACACGGCACTGACGTTTTCAGCAGTCTTTTTACCGACATTTCCATACAACCGGAATTAATAGTTATTTTTTCCTCCTCATTTGCTTTTTAAATTATAGTGGAATTAATTATTGTAACGGCACGAAACTTTTTGTACTTAATTTTTTCTTTTGTTTTGTTCGTTGTGTCGTGAGCTCTCATAAGATTTTTCAATTTTTTTAAATGAAAGCATACAAGTCAAATTATAGTGTAGAGAAATGAAGTCTGATAAATCTGCTAAGGAAGTTTGCATGGCTGATCGCTGCAGCTGCAGCTGCAGAATCGTGTTTAAAGCTGAGCTATCATTGCCGGTCAAGAGCTTCATAATTCATGTTATTTTTTCCCTTGAAAATTACGCTTGATATGCAGTCTTAACGAAATCACCTTCGAAGAACCAGCACTTTTTCTAATTAGTGTTGTGCGTGGCAGCATATTTTCTATTAGTACATGTAAGTAATTTTTTTGGCTATTGTAACATTTTAGTAACCTGGTTTTTTTCAATAAATATTCATTTTACTAAATATAAACTAAGCACACAATATTAATTCATTATTGCGAAGCTAAAGTGGCTACTTTATTATTACACCTGATATACACACTGCTTTAAGGAGTTTCAGGAATTTCACACGGCAATGATAGTTCACGAACTCTAAATACATAAAAGCTTCAACGAAATAAAGATATTAGCTAACGAAATATCTTTATAGGGAGGGGCCTTAAATACTATTGAATTAAGTCTAAAACATTTAACTACTCCAGAATAGAAAATAGACAGTATATTGCTTTAAAGAAAGGTTAAAACACGAGGCTGCTCTTTTCGAGGCTAAAAATGTTATGGCAAAACAAAAATTCTAAGAAACTTTAATTGCAAAGTTTTATTTTAATTATGACAAAAATATAATTCACACAATAGGTCTAACATAAAAACTTTTGAAATTTATAAATCAGTTAGGCCCGACAGCATGCGGACTTCAATGCAAGTCATCGACAGTTGAGACAAGAACGCCAATATTGATATGCAAAGCACACATTAGGATGTTGAAACTCTAGTTCGATAACAAGGCTTGCCTGGACACTTTAAAATACTATAAAACCAATACGACTAATCTTTTTGTGGTCTAAAACTCAACCCACTCTACATTGTAAGCTCACTCCATTCACAAGCTCACTCCGTTCACAAGCTCACTCCGTTCACAAGCTCACTCCGTTCACAAGCTCACTCCGTTCACAAGCTCACTCCGTTCACAAGCTCACTCCGTTCACAAGCTCACTCCGTTCACAAGCTCACTCCGTTCACAAGCTCACTCCATTTACAAGCTCACTCCATTCACAAGCTCACTCCATTTACAAGCTCACTCCATTCACAAGCTCACTCCATTTACAAGCTCACTCCGTTCATAAGCTCACTCCGTTCACAAGCTCACTCCATTCACAAGCTCCTTCGATTCACCAGGTCATTCCAACTATTCACGCAGCGGATCTCAGGTGGCGCCAACCGGGGCCACATTGTCAAACAATTCAACAAAGCCACCAACAGAGTCGCGCAGTCGGTCAGCCAATTCGTTCAAAAGCTTCATTGTTTGCTCGTCAATTTCCACCCGTTCGAACGGCTCGTAACGCACTGACGCGTCCAAGACGGACAAGCCGGCAGAGCGAAGCCCGTCAGCGACCGAGTTGATGGCGACCGGGGCGCAGTCGAACACGAAGGCGCCGCTGCCACCTTCAACGCTGTCGCCAGCAGATTCAAAGCGCACATCGGTGCAGTCGAATTCCAGCGCGAGTTCAGTGGCCCGGTCCAGATTGGGCAGCCGCTCCGGATCGTGGGCCACCTCTACGCAGCCTTTCTTTTCATAGAAGTTCTTACTGATGGACGAATCAATGCCGGCTACCTCCAGGCCGATTCGTTTCACCTGGCTGGCCACCTGGGGTGAAATTAACAAATAGTTCGAAGCATTTTTAATTACATTTTCCAGCACCAAGGCTGCAAAAGTCAATAAAGTTCCAGAGGGTGGGAGATCTGATCGGTGTTTTGCAATCGTACCCTTTTCTCTCGTACATTACCCCAACCCTTCTAGCCAACCCCAACCCTCCAGTTTTCTCTAACCCGCGTATGCTGATCACGCCACCTCACACCAGTCCCTAGCGTTCCGTACATTGGCATTTCAATTAATTATTCGTGTTGCCCAACTGATAAATATAAATATAATGAAGCTGTTGTCCAGTTGGCATACGCTCTCTCTCTTTTTCCTACCGTTTCAACTTGACTTCCCGGCACCATCTGATCAGTTTCAGACAATGGAGAACTAAAGCAGAAGACCCCTTAAACTCGCAGTTCGTGTGATCGTTATGGGAAGTTGTTTTGGCTGCACAATTGCACTAGAAATGCGGAGTTCTAAGTACTAAATTGACAATATTCCGCTTTTGAACTTCTAAAAGGCACAATACAGTTGTAAAATCACAATATCATTTTTAATATAATAACTCCATGAGGTGCCAGTTTGAGAAAAATTTAAGCAGAAAATTGAGTCAAGTTACCACTGTATCAGGCCTGTACTCATGAAAAGAGGATGTGAACTTGAGAGTCGAAACGGAGCCCGAAACAAGCATTTCGTATCGCTCGATTGATATTCATAAAGCTTTTATTTGTTTTGAAAATTAGCATTCTATGTTAATTTTAATATCCAAAGCTATAGAGCCATAAAAAAGCTATAAGATCATTTAACACGTGCCTTCGACCCTCCATTCTAGATCAGAAAAAAATAATTTTCTTAGGCAGTTCAGCCTTTAAAACGTCAAGGATCTTCTTTTAGATTGACGATTGTTTGAGATTCTGATAGAAATCTCAAGACAGCAATGGGAGGCTTTAAGGAGCGATTTAGATTTCAAATACAATCTCAGCCAAGGTTGCGAATCCCAAGGCACATTGGCACTCTAATATCTAAGGACTGCCTTTGATCTGCGGCATGCCGATATCCCTTGAGAGCACAGGAATATCGTAAAGAAATATCTACATGGAAACTCTTATTACAAGCTAGCACCGAGAAGTATTTGCCTTTAATCTGTCTTTAATTAGAGTAAAGAATCAAAGAGTGAGACTGATAATCTCCTTTTTCGAATGCTGGCAAAAGTTAAAAGCCAGAAATATCAATTAGAGAGAGAGAGACAGAGAGAACGGCCTGATCTTTAATTATGACGTCCATAGCTGATCAAACAGACGGGCTAACCTCATGCTTGCACTTAGTTCGGTGCGGACTATTAGACACCACCAAGAGGCAGATGCCACCGCGGCCCCGAACCTCAACAGCATAGGACTCAGCCGCTTCAACCGACTTTGCCGCCAGCATTCGCTCCAAAGTTTTCAGCGGCACATTATCCGATTTGGCTTTGTCAAACACTGCTTTCAGGTGAACATTAGTCTGAACATTTGTACTGCCATTTCCGTTAATAACCGCTTGGCGCAGCATTCTTGTGTACAGAGACATCAAAGTCCGTTTCTGGGCCATTCCGGCCTCTTTGTCGCCGCGGACATTCTGCCAGCGGGAGTGGCCCGCTAGCCGGCGGCTCAGCAGCAACGGCGCAGAGGCTGCCGACGCGGTCCAAGTCTTGCCAACAGAGGGCACCACAAAGGCGCCAAGAGGACTAAACAATGCCCGGAAGATTAGACGAGACTGCAAATCAATTTAAACATTCGTTATTAGGATTTAAGTGACGAATGTTAAGCGGTAGTGACAAGATAAGTTTCCCTTTCAGTTAACATGTTAGCACTTATTAGGACCTACTTTTGCAAAGGTCTTCCATCAATAATACTAACGAAAAAGCACGAACCTACAGTTAAATTATGACCCTTTCTATTCAACTTAAGCAAACTATTGAAAAACAAAAAGCACGTATCAATAAAAAGTATCCGAATTTTCATTAGTAGCATTTTGACGCTTACAAGGCGGACAAGCGATATTCCTTACAAGGAAGCCAGTTTTGTTTAATAAAATCAATTATAAATTCAACTAATACCTACTTCCCAGGACATAATGATCAAGGATCTGCTCTTAAGTTAAATTCTACATTCAAGAATAAGGTTTTAAAGACGCTAGTCTCGGCAGAAATACACTCTTTTCGAAGAATAGATAATATAAAGAATGAAAAAAATAGTCACAAACAGAGAAAGAAAACAGAACAAGAAAATTAGCAAGAAGCTTTGATCAATGCAGCCTCCTTATTTGAAAATTACGGAGCAATTTTTACCAGAAGCTCCAGTCTGGGCGCTGAACACACTGTGTGAGCGTGTGTATGATTGCGTGCCTGCGCGCCTGCGGAATAGGCAGAATTTCTTCAGCGCTGGTTGTAGTCGCTCGTAAAACGATATATTTTAATTAACGTAGTTTACTAGACACAGATATGGCATTTACTGTATTCAAGAAAGTTAGTTATCATATCCGTAGTCTGGTGATAAATGTTCAACTTTTATTTTAAACAACATTGACTTGCGCAGGTGCTCAGCGTGCTCAAAATTAAAATCAATACTTAAATCGTGGCTTATTAGAGAATATAAACGGACAGAAAAACAGCATGGTAAATCAAAATCGTCAAGCAGGCTGCAGCAGCGGGAGCAGTTACGACTTCACAACCGTGCGAAGATTTCCGCTATTGTCTTTGCTGCTTCTATCGACCTCTGAAGACGCTCCAGAAGACGAACAACTCGAACAGCTGCTCGAGCCAGAAGAGGAAGAAGTCTCAGTTGAAGCTGACGACGAATAAGGAGACGAAGAAGTGCAGGAATAAGACTTCGATGAGCTCGAGAGCGAGCCTGATGATTCCGATGCAGAGCCGGGCTCTGCAGAGAAGGGTTTAACAGCAACAACAGCGCCGTTATTAACAGTCTCTTGCTGATGCTGGTACACTGGTTCAAGACGAGGCGGTTGAAATCTGCAATTCGGCCGCTTATGCTGTTGCTGAAGCCCGGGTGCACAGTCGGACAACTGCGGCTCGCCAGCTTCGTCAGTGAGGATGGCATCTCGATCATTCTGACGGACACTTCCGCAGCTGCCAGCCGTGCTAGCGCCGATTAATGAACGCCTTCGACAGGTGCACCGGCAGCGGCAGAGCAGGCTTAGCCAGAGACAGACAGCTAGACAAGCAACTAAAGCGCCAGTTGCCATGGTTACTAAGCCAGCAATAGAACTAGCCGACAGCGAGAACCTGCCGCCAACAATTAGAAGAATGGCGGCAATTAGAGCTAAGGAGACGGCTATGCCAGTCAGGCTCAGAAACAGCCGAGCCGGAGTGGAGCAGAAGGAGGGGCAGCGGCAGCAGCGCGGCTGCCGGCCAAGCCAGCTGGAGAGCGGGTCAGCGTTGCTCGCAACTGTTGGATGTTGAGTAAGTGCAGTTGAAAGCAATACTACCGAAGTCTATTAAGCAAATATCACAATAAAAACGAGGCTACTATGATAAAGAGCTTGCATTTCAAAGTCGTTTTTTGTGGGAGGCTTCATAAGAAATTTTACAACGCTACTACTGCATGGTCTTCTCGTTATATTAAGTAGTCTAGGATGTGAAAGGCGTGTCAACTAAAGCTCATAAGGTGGAGTCCCTAATTATCCCTTGGCTTGTTCTCCCCGTTCTCAAGTCCAATTTTAGTCGCTTTTTTGCCAAACCCAGCTTCCTGGTGTCACTATGAGCAGAATGGCGTTTCTTTTGTGTACATAGGTTACTCGGGCTCCACTTTATGAGCATAAAGTTCATCTAGCTTGTTAGAAAGACTGTATAAATTCATCTGGTAGATAAACGTTTTGACTCAATGGGGTTGTCGATCTTAATCTTTACTAAGATGCTTTTAGCAGAAACCTAACTAGACCAGGCAACTCACCCTCTCTGCAGTCAGGCACTTCGTGATAAATGCGCGGGCCAAAGTATTGAGGCGGCTGTGGCTTCTCAGTTGTTGATGAAGGCTTAGTCTGAGCCATTTTGTTTAACAATTTGGCAATCCTGTCAACTAAAATCTGAGTTTTGCCGAATTTTCTCTGCCTGCTCTGATCGAAGGTGGCTCAGAGGTCAGGATGCTACTAAGAATGCTCGCTCAAAAATATAGTGTCCGGTGGAAGAGATAGAGACCAACCAGACACTAATAAAAAACTAGAGTAGGTATGAGGATTAGGAATGAATTTTTAATGACATGTTTCCATGACATCAAAGATCTAACTGGACAAGAACAACATTAATTATTCAGCAACTGACAACAGGGTTGGCAATCACTGCCAAGGAAAAATTACCATCAAGCAGAAGGAACAGACGTGGAGAATTTTTAATGGCATAGAATAATGCTATAAAACATTACCTAAGCGAGTGCCATACAAATTTTTGCATCAGCTTCTACTGCTTTAAGTAGCAATATCAGCCAGTGAACTAATAAAAACTGGTGAAAAACCAAAAGAGTAACACCAGAGGTAAGAAAAACTGCAAGATGTCAATATTACTCGTAATTGACTAGGGATTTCAATCCCAGATTCCAAGATTTATTAGGATTCAAAATTCTGGGATTACAAGCTTTTGGAATCTGGAATCCAAGGATTATGCTTATCTAGAGTTGCTCTATAACCAAAATTTTCCTATCCATCTGTACTCAAATTAAAATTTCCTTTAAAACTTTGAATTATATTAAATCCAATGGCAACAGTTCTGTTAGCATTCACTATATATAATATAGTTAGGAAGTAAAGAATGACATCTGACTAATAATTGAAAGGTTGGGGTTTCAATTCCCAAGCCCACTGCAATAATTTGTCTTTGAGCAAGACACTCAACTCTGCATAGCTTCAGTTCACACAGCTGTAAAATGGGTGCTAGTAAAATGGGTGCTGTGCTAGTATCTAGTCCTTGGACTGAACAGTATTACGCAGCCTTCAGATGCATTGTGAAATAGCTGTAGCTGAGCTGCCAGTTAATAATAATTATTTTTATTATAAAATTATAACAACAGTTTAACCTGACTCATTAACAATATCTTTGCATTTGTAGTGACTGGCTGCTAGGCTAGATGGTTAT
Organism: Macrostomum lignano; assembly: GCA_002269645.1. Lineage (NCBI taxonomy): Eukaryota > Metazoa > Platyhelminthes > Macrostomidae > Macrostomum > Macrostomum lignano. The sequence continues at coordinate 14,539 of NIVC01002236.1, read as the reverse complement.
TCAAAAGCATTCACTAGCTTTCCCTAAGAGTGCTGTGATCCGCTGCACAGTAGCTCAGTCCACCTGATCTAGTGAGAGAGATACCCTGTGCTGGGCCTAAGTGTTTACTGCCTGATGACTCATCGCCAAAGCAGGCGCGGGCAGCCACACTTAATGTCTTCCCACTCGCGCTGAGGAGGTGTAGCAGAATGACTCATCACCTGTGCGGAGTCAAATGGCTGCCTAGAGGGAGTAAACAAGATGACTCATCTGCCCATGTTCTATTTTTAGCATAGAAAAGCACGTGACTGTGCACGCACACTGTGCGTGGCCACTGACCTTGAGTCACGCCACTGCTGCATGACAGGGTTGCCTTATTTGGATGTTGGCCTTGAATCACGCGTCGCTCGCACGATTTTTGTGACCAAATGAGGAAGTTTCACACGCTCACCGTATGAAACTCACGTGACTTTTGGGGGTCCACTTGGCTATAAATACAAAGCATCTGGGAGCCATTTTTCTCCAGACTGCGTTGTCTCGCGGAGCATCGTGGCTGACTTGTGAAGCCTTCTCCGAGCTCTCCTCTCTCATTTCAGGTTTTTCAGGTTTTCAGGTTTGAGCAGCATTCTACTAAGACGATCAACTGTCAAGACATTTTTCAGATTTGCCTTTGCTCCAAGCGACTTCATTATTTTTTTTAGGTGACAGATAGACAACTCTGCCAATGCGTCGAGTCCGCACACCAAGGTGGCAGCAACCCTACCAAGTCAAGGCTAACGTTTTAGGTTTATTTTCAGGCAAATTGATAGGTAGTACAATGGTACTATCTAGCTACTTCAGGAGCAGTGGGTTCTATTTCTAGGAACATCTTCAAGAACCCAAGAAAAAGTAAAACATATTTATTGCATAAAAATGGCTATAACTACATTTATCTTTACTTTAGCCCCTACTATCCAATCAAACAATGTATATGTGGTAGCTATCAAAATCTCTATTGATTAAGTCCTTGTTGCCAGCCTAGGGACTTGAAAGTTCCTCTTATAAAAGCTTAAAAAAACTAGCAAAATTCATTAATTTCTAAGTTGCTCTAACCCATGAAATCAAGGGCTCTAAAAGTCTTTTTAAAATATTAAAAATATTAAATTTTAAATAATAATTATTTAATAATAAATAATAATATTATAATATTATAATAATGAATATTAAATATTATTAAAAATATTGTTATTAATTAACAAATATTATTAGACATGAAAAATGTGTTCACATAATCATATCTATATTGGTATGTTTGATATAAAACATTTGTATCTATAACCTTCAATAATTAAATTACCATATATATAGCCATGGCAAGCCACTATGCTTTTTTTAGATTAAATAGTTAGAGAAATAACCAATAAACAATCTTTAACCTTATAGTTTTTAAAGAATCAGGGACATTTGAGTGCAATTCATGGCTGGTTGGCCAACCTGCTGCCCCAACAACAATCCTGCCTGTTACCAAGCTACATCTATACTAACACCATCATAGGCTCACGTGAAGGCCAAATTTTGCTAGATGCATGGTACATCCGATGGACTATTTGAGTCATACCTACAAGAGTACCTCTGGCAACACCTCTTCCCGAACAAGACTTTTGGGAACTTCCTCTACTGGGTATCACATTATTAATATTATCCATTATAATCCATTTCAATTGCAGACTAACAAAATTAGGCCTAGACAGTTGCTTCTATGTTTATCTTACTCCGTGTTATCCCTTATTATCTATTCTGTCCCTTACTAAGCTTAAAGTTACTTAAAAGATATTATTTTCAAAAAAAATAATTTAACATGCAAAACTACAAGATAGCCAGCAAATCAATATTATAGGCCTATAGGTGTAAGAATGAGGGGACAGTGGGGCCATGCCCCCCTCTTTACTTTTTAAAGTGGGGGGCCCATAATGGTATTTGGCCATTCCACATTTTAAATGTAGAATGTAGACTTTTTGCTGATCTTTTCTTTTACTATTTTGCTGCTTTGCATGAATGTATTTTGCTACATAGCAACAAAACATAGCATCTGTGGTGCTAAAATGAGTGCCTGCAGTGCTAAAATGAGTGCCTGTGGCTGTAGTGCTAAAATGAGTGCTGACAATACCAATTCTAAAAATAATTGGCACATGATAATTTGCTTTTTCCATATAAAAATAGAAAAATCTAAATCTAACTCGACAGGGGGCATGCACCGTGTGCGCCCCCCCCCCTCAAATCCGCCACTGAACCTGGGTTAGGGCCTATCTGGCCCCCCACTTTTTGAAATGTTCCTAGGCCTATGCCTATGAACCAATATGAAAATCAGGCTAACAATATGGATGGTCAATACAAATACAATACAAATCCCATTGTATAATACTCGTACAGCCTATAGGTCCAGGTTTACACGCCTAAGTGATTCAACAAGAAAAAGTACCATGGCATGGTATTAGTAAAATAAACATTTAGTCGATTAGAAAATTTTATGGTGAGCACAACAACAAAAAATAATTCATCTAAAAAAGATTATTAAAGTTGTAAACCGTGTTTTTTGCATTTGCGATGTGTTAAAATATCGGCAGTGCTTATCCGCACGGTACCGTAGGAATAATTTCTGTCTTATTCCAACGGTACCGTGCGAATAATTTTCTGCTTATCCGCACGGCACACTGACGAGATAGCTGCCCTACACGTCCTCTGTTTTATTCCCTCTGCTTTACTAGCTGCCCTATCGGTTTTTATCTGCTACATATGCTGTGCGTGAATAGTTTATAGCTTATTGAAAGGGAATTTGAACTGAGGATACTAAGAAGCTGTTGATCTTGATGATGTATAAACTCGAATCAGTTCTAGACTAGTATATGCATGTGTAAATGCGTGTTATTCTGCTTTACTGATACCCTTCTGTATACTTATTCAACAATAATTCAACAAAGTTGTTATACTGCACTCAAATCGTATGTACTAAACTTCCCACACGGCATATGTAGAAGATAGGGCAGCTATCTCCTCAGTGTGCCGTGCGGATAAACAGAAAATTATTCGCACGGTACCGTTGGAATAAGACAGAAATTATTCCTACGGTACCGTGGGGATAAGCACTGCCTAAAATATCTTGATTATTGACAGTTGGTATCATTTGTGTCAGCCTCGAGTGTCGAGTCAAATGCTCACGGCCTCACGTCAGAGTTCATCGTAAGTGTTTCTTACAAATTACATATTTTAAAATTGTCAGTTAAAACAATATTTAGATGCCGGTAAGTTTTGCTACGAAATCTTACAAAATCTACTTGGCTGATTACGTTCAGTTATGAGTGCATTTGTCAGTTGAACAATTTTTTTACAGAGGGTTTGTGGCGGTTAGGATAATAACTTTATTCCTAAAAACATTATTGGTTTGTACTAATAATTCCATAGTAAATTTAGTCATACAAAATATTTGATACTGTACCAAAATGCAAGGGCCGCAGTATATAACTGTTATATACAGCAGTGGTCCTTGCCAAATTAAAAAGACCACGTACATGTACATGTACATGTATGTACATTGAAGTATACATGTCCTTGCATGTAGTGTTGCATTGTTACTAATTGGTAACGGTACGTGTACTTTTTGTATGCAAAGCTGCTAGTTCGTGGTAGTTACAGCATGTAATTCATATAAAGGTAACTCTAGCTCTTTGTCATGATATCTAGAATGATGAAGAAAACGAAATTTATGGGATAAACGTTTAAGGATAAACGTAATGGAGGCTATACAGTACATGTAGTTCTCAAGACTGAACAGCGCGCTATACATTAGAGTACATAAGCATGCAAGTATAGTTACCACATCAATTAAGCGAAAAACCATGCAAGAGCTTTGTGACTTCACTATTAAGAAAATTTTGTCATTTTTTTGCCACATGTTATTTCTACACAAGTCATAAAGTAAATAAATTTTATTGATTTTATATAATTAAATTTTTCCATTCAACCCTTGGTGGAGTACGTGCAGCGCAGTGAAAAAATGAAGACCTTAAGCTGGCCCAATTTATCCAGCTGTATATACTAAATTCAAATGTTGCAAATATCATTTTAGCAGAAGTTTCTGAAATAACCAATTTTCCTGTCGAACTTCCATTTGCAGCGTCTGAAATTGCGATATACATGTACATGTAGTAGGTGTTAGTTCTGTGACTTCTCAATAACTCATATTAAACTGTGCAGTTTATCAGTGCTTTGAACTTACTCTTCAACATCGCCGCTTTCGTCATCAGAAGTCTCAGACTCGTCGACTGTCGCGGGCTCTTCTAAAGCACCTGGAAAGTAATATGCATGAGGCAAAGTGCATGTATACAGAGGTACATAAATATATTGAAGCATCTTTTGAATTTTGCTATTGACTTTGACACCTGTGCACGGCCCCAATATTTGTCACTCTGTCTCCGTTCTTTCGGTGAGTTCTTAAATTCTGAACAACACCGTCACAAAAGCATGGATGCATTAATTAATACAGTACGTAGCAGTACCCTTGGTTGTTTCATCTGAATGCATAATACATGCATATCACAAGAAAAAAGCTGCTTTAAAGCAAAAGAACTGCAATCGCCATAATTTCCGTAGTTAGAATCGCCGTTGAATTCCGCAAGACTTGTGCGAGCTAGCATGACCACCATAGAGACACGAATAGAAGGGTCACAGTGAAGCGGCTCATGATGGCAGCGCAGTGGTTTCAGATGATTTAGCCAAAGCTGTTGTAGCACTAGAAGCGCGTGACTCACGGGCAAAAATATTGCTAAACCTTCCACCCAAATATGCAGACTGACTCAAAAGGCCAGCCTTTTATTGTTGGTAATGCAGTAATTTGTTAGAGAATTTTCAGCTCGAAACTAGCTCACGTGTCTTAGACTAACAACCGATGCTCACGTGTGCAGTACTGCTCATCAGACTCATATTCATAAAATAGAAACCTTTGATTGCCCTGGCTACTATGCAGTCATTATGTGCGGCCAAAACCAGAAAACGCAATACGCTAACCACTTCTCTAACCATTGCAATAGCTACTGATTGCTTTTGCAATTGCAGTTAACTTCAGTGCTCCAGCTCAATTAATGCAGAGTTCTCTGGTAGCCAAGGGGTATTAAAGAAAGAGCAATTCGTGAGGAAACTCAAGCACAGAGCTATACATTCTCATTCAGTGACTTCTACCACCTCTAATCCTCTGTTTTTAACTCAGTGTTCTAACGGTTTTGTGAGTGACTTTCGCAAAAAGTCTAAAGTCTATAAGACTTTTTCAAGTACATCATTTTGTATTTTCTTGGTTACTTAATAAATTTAAAGTTCGTCTTTAATCATATACTGTAATCAGATTTATATGAATTTTGGTCCATCGCATGTGGCCCCAAACTCGAGTATCAGTGACTCAAAACATGTACGAGCGTACGAGTCTCAGTTGCTTAAAACTCGAGTCTTCAGTGACTCAAATCACGTAGGAGTCCTCTCTCAGTTGCCCCAAAAATCGAGTCTTCAGTGACTCAACACACGTAGGAGTCTCAGTTGCTTAAAACTCGAGTCTCAGTGACTCAACACACGTAGGAGTCTCAGTTGCTTAAAACTCGAGTCTCAGTGACTCAAATCACGTAGGAGTCTCAGTTGCTTAAAACTCGAGTCTCAGTGACTCAACACACGTAGGAGTCTCAGTTGCTTAAAACTCGAGTCTCAGTGACTCAACACACGTAGGAGTCTCAGTTGCTTAAAACTCGAGTCTCAGTGACTCAACACACGTAGGAGTCTCAGTTGCCCAAAACTCGAGTCTCAGTGACTCAAACACGTAGGAGTCTCAGTTGCCCAAAACTCGAGTCTCAGTGACTCAAACACGCGGTACGAGTCTCAGTGCCCCAAAGCTCGAGTATCAGTGGCCAAAAACGAGTCTCATAAAGTTCGAATAACAGCATTCTGTAAATCGTTCGCTTGTCTAATTTCAGCCGAAACAAATTGTGCAAACTCTCTGTGAAGCTTTAAGCAACTTAATTCGTCTCTTACCTGCATACGATGCTCTGCATTATAATCCGTCTGAAATAATGAACGCACCTTAGCTGCCCCGGGGTGGACAACAGTACCAACCCAAAGCACAAAAGTGAGACTGCAACAGTAATTTAGACTGGATGATAAAATGAAAGAAGCTTTCAACAATGGACAGAAAGTAAACCCAATTCCAGGCATAAACAAACGCTGCGGCTTCGATTCTCTGCCGCAATTATAAAGCAAAATAAAAAGGGACGCACCAGAGTGGCTTGCTACGCTACGATAAGAGCTTTCAATGCTCATAAGCACGCGCTCAAACCTGCAGTAGCATCGGGCGGGCAAAAGCTTTTTAAGTATTATCTACGACTACATAGATAGATAGATAGATAGATAGATAGATAGATAGATAGATAGATAGATAGATAGATAGATAGATAAATAGATAGATAGATAGATAGATAGATAGATAGATAGATAGATAGATAGATAGATAGATAGATAGATAGATAGATAGATAGATAGATAGATAGATAGATAGATAATATAGATAGATAGATAAATAGATAGATAGATAGATAGATAGATAGATAGATAGATAGATAGATAGATAGATAGATAGATAGATAGATAGATAGATAGATAGATAGATAGATAGATAGATAGATAGATAGATAGATAGATAGATAGATAGATAGATAGATAGATAGATAGATAGATAGATAGATAGATAGATAGATAGATAGATAGATAGATAGATAGATAGATAGATAGATAGATAGATAGATAGATAGATAGATAGATAGATAGATAGATAGATAGATAGATAGATAGATAGATAGATAGATAGATAGATAGATAGATAGATAGATAGATAGATGATAGATAGATAGATAGATAGATAGATAGATAGATAGATAGATAGATAGATAGATAGATAGATAGATAGATAGATAGATAGATAGATAGATAGATAGATAGATAGATAGATAGATAGATAGGTAGGTAGATAGATAGATAGATAGATAGGTAGATAGATAGATAGATGGATAGATAGATAGATAACAAACAAAAGCCTGACACTCCATTTGTATGGAAAGAAATATAAGCTGTGATAGGTAACTTGAAGTAGCTACTCGTATATTTAGATTGTTTCGCGGTAACTTTTTGCCAAAAAACAAGAGAAGTTATACAGGTGTTTTATTTTGTGGATATACAAGCTATCTGTGTAATGGAAAAGTTAGCATCCGATCTTCGGGGGGAAAGAACTCTGTTAGAGAGACTTAACAAGATTTTTTAAGAGGTTACTGCTTCTGGCGAACACTGAAGTAACTATTTGTTGTTAAACTAAATTTCGAAGTATTTGTCGCCTCCGTGAGAAGTGGCTGGCTTGAGCAGCTCAAGGACACGCCAGTGTGTGCCGCTTGTGCTTCCTTCGGTACACCCACCTGCATCGCCTGAAATTATAAGGGGGAATTTCAGTTGGTGCCAAATTAATTTCTACGTAGTTTTGCTACACAGAGTTAAGAGTTGGGATAACTTGAGGAATATTTGAGATAGAAGACAGTGAAGCAGCTAGCTACAAGCCACACTGGACTCACTTCTGAAGATCCTCATCGTCATCGGCCTCATCAGATTCCAGAGCCGGTTCCTCGGCTGAAATTTTTTACAAAAAAAAATGCTGGCTATGCCGATAGCTAAAAACCTAATTTAAAAAACTCGATCTCCACTTATGCGGGTCTCACCGTAGTCATCGGCATAATCGGAATCTTCATAGGCCGAGCAGACAAACACAGCAGTCAGAGACAGAAGCAGCAGAGCCACAGTCAGGCGGTGCATGTTGTTGCTTTGGCGTTGTTGGTGACTTGCAAGATTCTCAATGACTCAGGTGCGGTTCGGGCTTGACAAGAAAAGAAAGGTCTTTGAAATTCGTTGCTTTTATAGACACACCCTATCACCTGCGAATGCGTGCGTTTGCGGTGTGGGTTCTGAGCACGTTTTCCAGAGCTCAGCTCGGGGCCAACGAAATTTATTGGACATTTTCGTAGCACGTGACGTTCTTGCCAAAACGTGCCCTACGGCCCTACCGCTAAGTGCTGCCATAAATTCTGTGCTTGAATGCAAAGTTTTGTTGAAGAAGCAAATGCGCAAATGCAGTAGTGCCTGAGATAGATGGAATACAAGTTTATCGTGTGTGAGAAAAAAAACGTAATGCAAAAAATCATAAAGAGACACACTTTATAGTGAATTTGAGGTTTGCATCTGTTTGTCTGCCTGAACCCAACAGAGCCAAGTTTGCTGCAGAATCAAAGAGTTGCCTTAGAGCCAATGCGTGGACAATCATAAGGACGCTACACTTACATATTTTACTGAAGCGAGATGGAAAGTTGTCAGTTTTTATCACTGACTAATCAAATTTATGCGCATCTGACCGTCTGAGTTTCTGAATCGAGAACATACCCTGAGTAATATAAGGACTACTAGACTAGAACTATAACATTCCAGTGGTCCTTGGTCGAGACATTGCCATGACACAACGTCCTTCCATAATATACTCGAAAAGCTTACTAACCACCGCTATAAACCTGATTAAACATTCAAAGCTGGGTGCAATTAGCTGTAAAAGTCGTGCCGCAAGATCAGTTTTGCTCTGAGCAAACTAAAAACCAATTTTGAGTTTTTTCTGGCTTCTTCAGGCCATATCACTGAGAAAATGAAATTTAATACTCTTAAGCAAAGCCAAGCTAACCTTGCACTAATTTCATTTTGGCTTGTCAAATTTTCAGTTTTGCCGTTTGTTAGAGGCAAATTCTTAGTTCTCAGATTACCTGTGTAAAGTTTAAAAAATTGACTGACTGGGCAATGCAAACACGGCTAATTAGTCACCCCCCCTCACCCAGCATGACAAGCGTTAAAATCATGAAAACCAAAGCATGCAATAATATTGTGTGACTGAAGCATCATTTTTTCCTAGACTATATTTATATTTTATTGTGTAGCTCTAACTAGAATTTGTGTATTGCAATAATACGCGTAATAATAATAACTGATTAAAACTGCCCCGATTGGGCCAGATGTGCTACCGACAGCTCAGCCGCCGCTATTGCGCGGCGCATCTGAAGGTTGCGTACGGCTGTTCAGTTCAAGGACTGGGGAGTCACCACACCCACCCTCAATTACCCCGCTGGGTGAACGAAGCAATGCAGGGTTAAGTGTCTTGCTCAAGAATGGATACAAATTGTTCCAGCGGAATCGGAACTCGAACCCCCGACCTTCAAGTGGGGAGTCAGACGCTCAAACCACAAGGCTACCACTAGCCATCTATTGCAATAGATCCGCTTAGAATTTGTTCAGAGGTTTCTTCTGGGTATCAGGCGTGTTTACGGCATGTTGTTATTGCACATTTAACTATAAACAATATAAATGCGAGCCACATGCAACAGCATTAGAAAAGCTTTAGCCAGGGCGATGCCAGCGTACATTTAGATGGTAGTGCTGTAATTAAAAAGCACAACAGCCAACCAAAATCTTCTTGTAAGGACGACTATGACACGTGGGAAAATCAGGAAAATTTTCATTATTTACGAGCATGCATAATGAAATAGAATTTAAAGACTGCCTATCAAGTAAGGTTACCCGTAAGTTTCCCGCTGTGAGACCAGTTGCTACCTGCTTAGAATTACTTCTCTCCTGTCTCCAGCTCTTACTCGCAGTATTCTGCGAAAAGCAGTGGGCAGCTTGAGACAGCTTCGAGCTTTGAACTCGAGAGAGAGCATGCTTGGACAGTTTTCTTATTCGCTTTTGCTCCTTTCTATTCGCTTTGCTTCCTACTTAAAATGACCGAATTCGAGCCTCTTTTTCGAGCCGCCTACCTCGAGGAGTCATTACGAATCATTGCGAATATCTTGAGAATTACGAGCATTAAGACAGCCTCACTAAGAGTCTTATTGAAGTGCATATGAGCTGAGCCCTTGGGCTAAGAAGCGTCTCTGTCTGCACCCCCTCACCCTAAACTGTTTGATTATGTCCATATTCACGAAAATCAGTGAGACACTGAGCCAGACAGTTTAATTGCAATACAGCAGTTTTTGGTGCCCAGGGCAATTTTCAGCATAAACTGCCTATTGTTATACTTTAACCGACTTAGCTGAGTGCTTATAGAGCTCCGAAATCATTTATGTAGCAGATTACGCTGCGCTGATATCTAATTGGTCTTAGGATAGCGAGTAACGACCAGCTTCATTCGCACTGTTTAGCAGTGCTGAATTTCAAAATCGTCGAAAATTGCTCCAGCTCTCAATTGATGGGAAGTTCTCTGTCAAGGTCATGGGATAGGACCATAAAGGGAGAGGGGCCGGGGAAGCCCCCACGAAAACCCCACGAAAATCGTGCATCTCCAAAAATTGACGAAAAGAGGCAACCAAGCTGGACAAACTGCGTTTTCGAATGGCAAACCTATTTTTGTCATCTTTTGACCGTGGTATCCAAAGAGCATTAAAAAGCAGGGGTAGGAGCACCCTCTTTCGAAATAAGGGTGCCTTTGAGAAGACAGAGGCGCCCACCAAGAGACAAAGAGACAGGGGCGCCCACCAAGAGACAAAGAGACAGGGGCACCCACCAAGAGACAAGTGTGCCCACCAAGAGACAGGGTCGCTCACCAAGAGACAGGGTCGCTCACCAAGAGACAGGGGCGCCCACCAAAAGAGACAGGGTCGCTCACCAAGAGACAGGGGCGCCCACCAAAAGAGACAGGGTCGCTCACCAAGAGACAGGTTCGTCCACCAAAAGAGACAGGGTCGCTCACCAAGAGACAGGTTCGTCCACCAAGGCACCAAACCTTGGCGTCCGGTTGCGGCCTCCAATAAAAGTTCTTGCCGCTCCTGCAGTTCAAGTTATAAGCAAACACACGGACTAGGCGGTGTCCGAAAGAATTATGTGTTTCAACAGGTCGGTACACGTGTACCAGTGCGTAAAATATCAAATTTTTAAGAGCACTTGCAGACACTGTCTAAAATATCCCCAAACAGCAGGTTTGCACTGAATTTTTTCTCGGCACTGTAAATATTTGCGCATTGGGATATTTTACGGGCCGAGCAAAATTGTTTCTATAGCAACCCAGCTCAGGCTGAAATGGTGTTTAAACGAACCAGACGCTATCCTGAGGCTGGTGCGCAGAAAAGAATGATAAAAGTGCGTTAAACCGAAGGATACTGAAATGCGTAAAGTTTTTTTAACCTTGGCCTTCTAATTGTTGACAGGCTTTTGACTATAGGAATCAATCTCTGAATCTCGTCAATCCCCTGAGGAGATTTCACGACTTCAATCGGCATGACGAGTCGAAAATGGAACCGGAAGAGCATCAAATTGGCGGTGAGTTGCCGCAATCTGGTCGACGGCAGTCAAAATGATTAAAAAATGACTTTCCACCTGGAAACGAACCGCTAATAATTAGACTCTCCCTCCAGCCTCTAACCAGGAGCTTCCTCTCCTCTCGCCTCTCTCGCTCTTTCTTCCATTGGCTGTGATGCGGAGCGGGGGCTGGGATCTGGGGGCCGGGCAGCTTATAAACTGGGGTGCCAGCTTCTCCAACTGACTCATCTAAAGTTTCTTAAACAGTGCGGCTGTCACACAACTCAGTAGTTGGCTCAGTTGCACGATGTCATCTTCTGCTGTCACCTGCCACGAGGTGAACTCCACCGAGTATTGGGACCTCCTGCAGCTGCCCGCTGTCCGCGCCGGGCTCGCGGCTGTCTGGATCAGCGTCGGGCTGATGATGTTCTTCGGCAACTTGCTGGTTGTCTGCACCATCTGTCTGCACAGAGCAATGCGAACCGTCACCAACTGCTACGTGTTGAACCTGGCAGCGGCTGACCTCATGGCCGCCGCCTTGGTGGTGCCGCTGAAGGGCCTTCAGCTACTGGGACCCTGTTGGCTTGCGGCCAAGCTGTTCAATCGGCTGGGCTGCGCGTTCGTCACCTTCTGCATGATGGTGCTGGTTTTTGCCAGCCTGTTCACGCTGGTTGTCATCTGCATTGAGAGGTGAGTTGTTAGACAACTGAGAGCGGGTTCTATACTGATTGCATTGCCTACTATCTTGGACTTGCTTCCTTAGCTTAGAATGCTGGTTAACTGAAGGGGGCTTGGGGGCATGCATATCCGACTCTTGGACGATTTGACCTACATGTACTAGCTAGATGCAAAAATTAAGACAAATGTTAGAGCGTACGCATTGAAGGCTGCGTACGGCTGTTCAGTCCAAGAGCTGGGGGGTCGCCACACACACCAGCAATTACCCCAGCTAATGCTGGCACCCATTTTACAGCTGGGTGAACTGAAGCAATGCAGAGTTAAGTGTCTTGCTCAAGGACACAATTTATTCCGAATGGGTCGAGAAAATTGTTCCGACGCTCTAACCAGTGGCTACAACACCGTGAGAGCATTTGGCGAAAGGCATATTAACCCGAAATCTGTTTTGCTAACTTGAAGTTTTGTCGTCAGACCGTTAAGATTCGTTTAATGGTTTGGAGCTCATTTGCTCAAAAGCAACTCTCTTACTCCTAAACCAGGTTCCTAGCCATCGTGCACCCGCTGCGCAGTCTGCTATTCCAATCAAGCCGTCGCACCTGCCTATTCATTCTGCTCACCTGGTGCGTCCCAGCCGCCTTCTGCCTGGTGCAGGCGATGCACCCGGCCGCCCAGGCCTTCCACAGCGTTAGCGGCTACGGCGACATGCGCAGCCAGCACTGCATGGACAGCTTCAGCCCGAGCGGCCGGTACGCTTACGTCATGTCCGCCTTCTGCCTGCTGTTCCTGCTGCCACTCTGCGTGGTGGTGTTCACCTCGGCCTCCATTGTGCGGGTTTTGCAGCGGCCGGTGCCGGGGCAGAATGAGAGCAGCGTGCGGGCTGTCAGCTCCAGGAGGCATGGCCGCGGCAGGGGCAGCTCGGTCAGGGAGAAGACCTCCAGGGAGGAGAGCAAGAGGAAGGTGAATGAAAAGGGAGGTCCTGATCCCTTGGCCAAAAAAGTTGGGGTTCACTGTAACAAGAAATTCTTGTGGTTTTCATAAAGTTTAAATAATGTTCGCCTGGATACATACCAGCAGGTGAGTATTTTCGTTCTCAGGGATCGGAGGAACCAACCAGTCTTCTACAAACTAAGCCACATAATGTCATGTTAGTTAGCTGGCAAAAGGCATAAGCATACAAAAAGAATTTTGACTGAGACCGATCAAGCCAATGATTATTCTCACCCAATCAGGTCGCCAAAATGATGATCGTGGTCGCGGCTCTGTTCCTCGTTTCGTGGACGCCATGGTTTGCCGTGAACGTTGCCGGACTATTTTACAGAGACATCTACGCCAAAAACTACGGGTTCACCATGGTGATGCTGCACTTGGTTGGCTTTGCCAACTCCACAGCCAACCCGGTGGTTTACTACTTCATGTCGCAGCGCTTCCGTCTCGGCTACCGTCGCGTTCTCGCTAAAATATTCTGCTGCTTCGACTGGCACGTTGGGGCCGATAGCTTCGACTCGCGACGCCAGAGCAGCGCCAATCTGCACCGACGCCAGGGAGGCACCGAGATTCGGCGCGCGGACAGCTCCGGAGGAGCCGGTCGCCTGAATGCTGCCGCCAGAGATCGAGCGTTTGGCTGCAACAGCAGCATCGTTGACGCGGACTGCCTAACACACTGCGAGAGCGCCCTGCCGCCCCCGCGGCTGTCCAGCAACTCGGACCAGGAAGACAATCAGGACGGCGGCTTGCAGCAGCTGGTGGAGCTGCAAGAATTCGGCCTCCGCGGCAGGTCAGGCGAAAGCTGCCGAAACTACTAAACCGGCTGACGCTGCGTAGATTGGCGTTTCTCTTTTTCAGAATTGTGTTTTGAAGCGGCTGAGCTTTGATATGGACTAAGGAAAATATTTCATATAGCAGTTATTATGCAACGTCTAGGATGCTGGATATTTTGGTACACTAAAGTAAGACTCGGAACTACGTACTTCGAAGTACCAGTATCTTGTTTTGCAGAGCGGTTCGAAAAAGCAAAGTCGAAGAAACGATAGGAATTGTTGTTGTGCGTGTTTTGCTTTATAGCTGTATATAAGCTGTATAGTTTTTTAGCAGAAAAGTTTTTTTTAGGCGTATCCAGTTCTCGCTCTGATGATAAAAATGCGTGTTTGTACCGATATTGTTAACAGAGCACGTCGAGTTTCATAATTCGGTTTGTTCAGTACGGAATTTTTTAATTTCTTTCTTAAAATTTATTTTCAAATAGACCTGCGCTGGTAGTTTCACGTCAAAAGACACTTTAATTTGAAACGAAAACGCTGCACTTTGCAGGAAATTTTCGTTTACAAATTTGTTTTCTTTAAAGTACACTTGTGTTAGTGCATTCTCGTGCATGCAGACGTATTTTAATGTGAATAAAACTACGTAATTTTGCATTGCTTTGCCACTAATAGTCGCCACCACCGCCTGCATCTGGTGTGACTTTCGTGTAAATGGAAGCCTGTTTTTGCCTGTTTCTCGTGCACCAATGATC
>NIVC01002235.1:95000-190854 GCA_002269645.1 Macrostomum lignano | reverse complement strand
AATCAGCCTGACCTATTAGCAATCAGCCTGACCTAGTTAGCAATCACAGCCTGACCTATTAGCAATGCAGCCTGACCTGTTAGCAAATCAGCCTGACCTATTAGCAATCAGCCTGACCTGTTAGCAATCAGCCTGACCTATTAGCAATCAGCCTGACCTGTTAGCAATCAGCCTGACCTATTAGCAATCAGCCTGACCTGTTAGCAATCAGCCTGACCTATTAGCAATCAGCCTGACCTGTTAGCAATCAGCCTGACCTGTTAGCAATCAGCCTGACCTGTTAGCAATCAGCCTGACCTGTTAGCAATCAGCCTGACCTGTTAGCAATCAGCCTGACCTGTTAGCAATGCATGCAATGAGGACCTGTTAGCAATCAGCCTGACCTGTTAGCAATCAGCCTGACCTGTTAGCAATCAGGCCTGACCTGAGTTAGCAATCAGCCTTACCTATTAGCAATCAGCCTTACCTATTAGCAATCAGCCTGTGCCAAGACTCACCCATTAGTATCAATCTCCCAGGTAACCCAGGCAGAAAACACGACAGCTCCTCACGCAAACGCCTGGTACAGTACATAGAATAAGCCTGCTCAAGATCGTGATGCTTGATCAAATTGGAAGCTCCAGTCAATGGCGCCTCCTGCGGCGGCTCCTTGCTCATGAGGTAGAATGGGTTACAGTGCGTGACAGAGGGCTTTTCGCCCAGCACAATTTTTATTCTAGGCGAAACAGATGCTTGAAGTTGCGCATTGGGAGGTTGCTGTTGTTGTTGTTGTTGTGCCTTCATGATTGATTGATTGATTAGCAAGTGACCTAGGCAATACAATAATAACAAGTGGTGCTCTGTTGAATATAGGCACCATGCAATTTATTAATAATGAATATTAGGTACTGACTACACTTGGCAATAGCAATATTTAAAAACTAAATTTAAAGCCTTTATCTATAATACATATTACAGTCTAGGTTTGTTGGCTCATAGACGCCATAGGGTATGTCACAAATGACATATTAACTTTAATTTGAAATCCTTGATTCGGACCCAGGATGCAAAAATGACATTGACATCCTATTGTTTCAAGCCTATTCATATTTGATATTTTTATAGTTTATATTCATGTGAATTATTAATAGTCTCATAATTATTTGGATTCTTAAGGATTTCAGACACCTACCAATTGCAAAATAGAATTAATCTATACACATGAAGCCTGCAACTTCTACAACTAATCAGAAAGGATTAGCAATGCAAAGGATAGGGTAGAGATATTGGTAGCTTCAAGTAGGCATTGGCATTTGCTAGAACTCTAATATTATATTTTCAATTTCTAAGAGACAATATAAGTTGGACTAAACATTTTTAATCTTAGCTAAAATTAGTTAGACTAAGGGTATAAAACATGTTCAATAGGTAATCTTTGTATACAATATATATTTTTGGAAGATATACGGATTGTTATATTAGGCAAGAGAAAAGAAATCAATGAAATTATCTTTCCAATGATGCATAAGCAACCTTATGAGCACTATATTATATATAGCAACTAGCTCTAATTATGACAATAGATTTTTATATTGTATGAGAATTGTATAAGCACAATTTATAAAATTCTGTTATTATGCAGATAATGACTATATGTATAGTGAAATTTCATAGTTATCATATATCTTTATTCAAATCTTATAAATAGACAAAAAGCATATAAAAATGGATAATAAATGGATACCTACAAAGGAGACTATTTTGTATTTATAGTTCTAAGTTCATTGGCATGCATATTTGGTGTGTTTGAATCTTAAAAAGTTGTATTTGGTATGCAAGGTGGTATACAAAGCTATTTGAAAATAGGTACAAGTGTCTTCCAATTTCTAAAATTTAATAGAAAATTTTGAAGAAAAAGGTAGCAGTTAAGAGGGGATAGGAGTGTGAATAAAAATATATATACTAATTGAATGTGATAGTGTTTTTAAAGGGTTTAAGTATTAGAACTTTGTGATGGCAAGTTGTTATTAAGTAATAGATACAACACTTATTTTGTTATAGTGTACATGTAAACATTAAACCTAACAATAGAAAAGGTCCTTGATTGTTGGAATGTAAAAAGGATCATTTATCTTTATTCTCATAGGGCAAAGTAAGGTTGCATCATTTTGAAATTTTGGTATACATGACAGTCACATTTCTAATTTTTGGCATACTTGGTATATCACTTTCAATTTTGCCTAAAAAACTCTGGCATACACTGAACACTTTCTTGGCAATGGTGCAAAATGATAGCAATTTTATTAAGATCTTATTGTTTTAGATATTTATCAAGTATTCATAATTCATTCAATTATTGCAATAGCAAGTTATCTATTCATACTAACATTTTATTGTAGCTATAATCAAAGTTGGCATTGCCCTAAATTACCATTTATAATCTAGTTTATTTTATAAGCACTCAATTTAATCATGTATTGGTGTAGCCATGAAGCAATGGTCATTTTTCCTGTTGTCTATAGTACAAACTAGGGGCAAACTAGTCATTTAATCTGCTATCAGTTTGTCTACTGGAGATCCATGCTAAGGTGGACAGTTCATCTGCTATGCTATTGTGTCCAATGAAAACAATACCTAGCAATGAAGCAGCAAAGCATATATTAGTGTAAAGAGCAGTATTTGCAGCAAATAAGCAAATAAGCAGATGAATGATCAGCAGTTGGAAGTTTTCAATTTACATTTTGGGAGAAATTTTGCACAAAGTTTAAAGCTCATGTGGTTTTTTCTTTAGAGTAAAAAAAAGAGTTCATAGTGAAAAAATAGGAGATGGGATAACTACAACTAAATTCATAGGAAATAGGTTACAAAATCATAATTAAAATATAAAAATCAAAGATTAAAATCACAGTTAAAAATGAAAGCTAAATTACATAGTGTCATCTCTTTAAATTATATTATGCAGTGTATAAATAAACTATAATAATTTGTTTTTTGCTTTGAATATTGATGGCTAAATTATACCTGAATTAATTAACTAATCATACAATATATAGTATTTATGTCATATAATTGTGGCAGTTGGGTGCAACTGGTCTGAATTTTAATTAACTGTTTTATTTTTTAATAGCCTTTCAAACTGCTCACAAAAGAGTTAATTTTTTCTTGTCTGTTTGCTAATCATTTTTTCTCATGTTCCTTTGATTAGAGATCTAGCAAGTGTTTTGTCATCCCATTCTATGAAAAAAACAGTTTTCCCCTGCTGGAATTTTGCTTAAATTTTTTGTTTTATTTTCTCAATTTGCATGTCATTAAAGCTGTTCCATCTGTTGTGTCCACGTCTAGGATTTTGGTCCACCAGTGCAACCAGTGGCAGCCCACTCATTGACTGTGGCCTCCCCATTAATATTTATACAGCCTATGACGTGCCACCTTAGGTTCATGCATTTCTTCTCCTCCTTCACTTCAGTTTTCTTTTGCCAAGTTTAGTTCAATTTTACTTTCTTAACTCGTTTTGCGCACTGGCGCCCACAATCATTGTCGTCATAATAAATTAAATGCAAAGCTCAGTAATTGTCCTAATTATAAATAGCATTAGTAACTTTTTTATTAAGCCTGCTAAATAATAAATGAAACTTAATAAACATAAACACCACATTTATCTGTTGACATAAGCCATAGTATTGCTTGAGTCATTTGCCTATGGGGCATAAAAAAACCAAAGTTCTCATCTCAAAGAAAGCTCTAAGACTTAATTTGTTCCAAAATATTTAAATTATAGTGGTGGCAGCAACTACCCTACCAAAAGTAACCAGCTCAGCAAATTAACACATTAATTTTATGACGCCAAAATCTCTAGTGTATTATTGTTTGAATGACCGTGCCACTACAAGACTGCTCCGCTATGATTACGACTACCCTCCCCCCAGAATTTGAGGACCCCGGCTGTTGAAATAAAACAGGAGAAAGCAATTTGTTGTGATTCGTCTGCACCATTTCTGTATTCATTTGTGCAAACTCAATGCCAATCAGTTACAAGGAAAATCCAAATCCAAATTTTTTTTATTTTCTTTCTTAACCCCTACCTCATAATTATACTAAACAAACAATAAACATACCCACCACTAAAAACTCATTTTATCTGCTAGCAAATTAACTGACAATAGACAAAGTAATATATCCTAGCAAACTAACCACAAACAATTTGATCCTAGCTAGGCCTACTAGCCTATAGTATAAGTGCACACAGCATATTATTGCCAAAACTTTTTAATAGGCCTATATAATTGTATAAATATGAAATGTCTAGGTCTAATTATAACAAATTAATTAATAGCCTATTTATTAGGCCTACTACTTTAATAATTACTACTTTGTCTTTACTTCTTAACATAAAAAGCTAGGCTAGACCATCACAGCACCACCTACTAGGCCTATAAATTCTCAATCTCATTTGTACTATTTTGTTTCAAATCTAAAAGGGAATATTATAGATGGCCATGGCCTTATCATAAGGCCATATAGGCCTATGGGTTAAGCCTATGACATTAGGCCTAGCTTTGGCCTTTGGGTTATTGATATTTTATACAATACTAGCTGCAATTTTAGCTCTCACAAATATTGCCAATGCTTAACTTTTTTGAGTTCTGCTCATTGTTAAATTTGCCTAGGCCATTGCTATGTACTCTTAATTTAATTTAGGCCCCTACTCAACAAAAATTAAGCCTAGGATAGCACTTTAATGGGCCTACCAATGCTTTCAGGAATATAGATCTAAATTAAATATAAATTAGGTAGGTAATACATAATATTTTATAAAAATTATAGGCCTTCTAATGTCAATGAAAAATTAACATATGTTTAAC
Organism: Macrostomum lignano; assembly: GCA_002269645.1. Taxonomy (NCBI): domain Eukaryota; kingdom Metazoa; phylum Platyhelminthes; family Macrostomidae; genus Macrostomum; species Macrostomum lignano. The sequence goes on along the minus strand of NIVC01002235.1, from coordinate 186,013 downwards.
GTCATACGACATAAGCCATATCGCCCATATGTGTCCTGATGATCCAGTCTGACACTAACTACTGAAGCAGTTGAGTACTAAGCAGATTGAGGACCTGCTTATTCAACGTCATATTGATGCGATTTATACGTTGACCATTTAAACAAATATATGGTAAAATTTTAAGATAGCAAACTTTTTTACTAAATACAGTTAGTGTATTACATTATTGTATATGGAACATAAAAATTTTTGAAAATTTTATTGCTTTTGAATCGCTCCCTGTGTGGGCCTAGTATACAATGAAACAACATGCCAAACCCTGTGATTTTTTTACCCATTCTACCATTGTGCAAAAAATACACCTGCGTAGATTCCGAAATAGAATAAATACTCTTGTGTGTATTCTGTTGGGAAATTTCGATGAAAATACTACCAGTGCACGGGCGCGCTCTTTAATTGAGGATCTAATATATGAATGATTTCTTGTTACACAGTCCTGATCGAGTGGACCTCGTTGAATTTTTATTCAATTACATACATGTAAAGTGCCGTTATTAACATATTAAACGTACATGTAAACCAAATGAACAGTCTAAAAACAAATTTGGTTTGTCGGCCCGCAACCTACACTATTACTGTTACGTACATGTAGCTCCCTTCGCGGCACGACAGGTTTACATGTAACAACTAATTCTGCATCCCTATAGCGATTTCATCTGCATATGGTGCCCCAGCATTTCATGGAATGGATAACATATCATTATTATACTACTAGTATTAGCACCGTTGAAATATTTGCATACATGTACAGCAGGTGTACTAAAAATATAGTACCTAGTAATACAACCGGTAGCATATGCATGCATCATATACATTTTTAGGGCGCACACAGTAGACCCCTAGCGCGTAAGCGCTCGCAGAACAGGCAGGAGGAGCAGGCAGCTGCCTGAGGGGTCAGTGCAAGCGCCTGCAAGTCAGCAATGAGGCAGTCCGTCAGAGTGGCAGTGTGGGCCGGGCCGCGGCGCAGTTGCTCGGTTGACCGTTGCAGCAGAGCCTGAAGGACGGGCGCACCTACGGGCCCAGGGTTCGTAGGCAGTGGTGGCCCAGCAGCATCTGACGGCGCCAGCGGAGGGTAGCGCTGATAGGCGGGCGCTCCGGGTAGCGCACGCCCAGTGCGTAGCGCAGCAGCGATCGGTAAAGCGCGTCCAGGGCTCGCTCTCGCGTCTTGGTCAGCGGCACAGCCTCCATGCCGTACAGGAGGATCGGCTCGACGGCCACGCGGAACAGACGCACCTTCAGGTCGTCTGTGGCAGCTGAATTGAAGACGTTCCTTTGCAGGTGCGCGGCGCGCCAGGCCTGGTTGCTCCTTGTCGGAGACAATCGCATCGGGGTTCATAATAAGGGCACCGAGGTTCCGGAAGTCCTCGTGCACCGCGATGCGGTCTCCATTGGGCTGGGGTGGTATTCGTGCCCACGTGCAGCGCCTCCGTCTTGCGAGCGTTCACCAGCAGCCCAACGCGGGCACCCTCGTCGCAGAGCCTTGTGAGAGCGCACTGGGCTGCAGCAGGTTCGCGGCAAAGCAGCGCGATATCCTCAGCATATGCGAGAGCGGGAAGCGAAACAGCAGGGTGTCTGGAGCTTCGGCGTGAGACCAGCAAAGTAGCTGTCGTCCTCGCAGAGGGACCGACGGAGCACGTAATCCACAACCACGAGAAAGAGCAGAGGAGCCAGTGTGTCACCCTGAAGTACGCCTGAGCTGGTGCCGAACTCTTCTGTGGGGTCATCGCGCGAGATTACAAAAGCCCTGGAGTCGCGGTAGAGGTCCATCACAGTGATCACCAGCGCAGCAGGTACACCATAGTGAGATAAAAGCCACGCGATCGCAGGCCTGGACACCGAGTCAATCGCCTTACGAAAGTCGACGAAGATGATTGACACGGAGCGCTGGCGGCCGTCTTGCAGGCCTCGATGACAGAGCGGATGGTGGCAACCTGCTCGGTGGTGGACCTGCCCGGACGGAAGCCACTTTGGAGGCTCAGCAGCAGTGGGTTGAGGCCGGGCTAGGAGGCTCAGCAGCAGTGGGTTGAGGCCGGCTAGGAGGCAGTTGAGCAGAATTGTGTTCAGTGCAGCTTCGGCTTTGTGCATTCCAGAGCGATGCCCGCTGGTTGTCCAGGCTGGTGGAGGCGCCTTTCTTCAGGATGAAGACAATCTTGGAGGTGCACATTGCTGAGGAGCTGAAGCGGTCTCGTTGCCTTCAAGGCTGCAGTGCTTTTTCAGCAGGCTGGTAATGATTGGGGTGAGCTCGGACAGCTTCAGGACCCTGGGAGGGATGGCGTCCACCCCAGCGGCGGCGTCAGCTCGCATGATCTTCAGTGCTCGGCCAACCTCGCCCGAAGTGATGGGGCCGGTGTTGAAGGCGCCTGGCTGGGCTGGAGCGAAGAGTCTGGGATTGGCAGAAGAGGCGCAGCTATAACGGGCGCGTTGAGCACCTCGCAGTAGTGAGTGGCCAGCAGGGCCTTGTGGTGCTCGGTGGAATCAGCGCCGACGATGGTGTTGGGCTTGGGCTTCCTGCCAGTCAGCTGGTTGATGGCCGTCCTATGGCAGAACTATGGCGGCAGTTGTCAGTGGCAAGCGAGTTGGATTTCGCCCACAGCCTCTTCGATGAAGGCTTCAGTCCGCTGGGCGTGGATGCGCTGCAGCTCGTCCCTGGCAGCACTGGCCTGGTTGCTGTCATGGCTGTAAGACCCAATGCAAGACAAAAGTACTAACAGTGTACACACTCAAAATGTATACTCAAAATGTACATGCATGTTGTGTACACTGTTAGTATTTTAGTCTTGCATTGGTTCTACAGACACTCAGACACTTCAAATTCAAATTCCTGAAGCAAATTTCTTGGGACTATAAAGCATTTGGCATGTCCCCTCCAAGGACCATTGTGCATGTAGTGTTACCGGTATACACTGGTTTTTGGTCCCCTCCCACAACTTTTAGTGGGGAATATCCCGGCCCCGTCCCCCTTGGCGACGTCCCTGTGTAGCATGGCGTACATTTTGATGAGAACACGCGGGCGCGGTGTAAGTACCTGTACTGTATACGTAAGGTCCTAAGCAACGCACAGCACATCAGAAGATTTTTTACATTTAAATTATTCACACAGCTAGTGAGGTATGATACAATGCCATGAAGTTAACCAAAAGTATATTGTACTATTTTTAATTGCCTATTAAAAGTTTGGAACCCCTTAATTCTGTCCTGGTTCTATAGTCTGGCGACTCAAATGAGTAACCAAAAGATTTAAATGCGTACACTTTGTGCACGACTCACAAAGAGTTGATAACGGTTGATTTTTGTTATATTTTTACTATTACAGCTAGTAGATTTGAAACAGATGGCCCAGAAGAATTTCAGCATCAGTATATAGAAGTTGATTTTGTCATGAATGAATATTGAGGTCTGAAGAAAGGAAAGTTGCATAAATTAAAAAATTGACAGTGATGTTGTTTAATTTGGTGCGGGGGTAAAATAATAAGGGTGCGTCGAGTGCGATAAAACAGACGCAAATAAAACTGACAGGCTGTTTATAGCTAGGACATTTAACGAAATCAGAATTTAATAAGTACACAGAGAAATGAATTACATACAAGATAAAAAAAGTGGCAAATAATATAGACATACAATATGTAGTCAAACAAGTTTGTACGCAAACAAAAATTTAATATAGCTTGCCAATCTACACAGCTAACAACAACTCGCATTTTAAACTGTAGTTTGAAGGCAACGCTTGACTTTCATGTTTGTTATAGATATCGATCGCTAAACGAACCATATTATTAGTTAGTTTTATAGTCCCCGATTGCATGCAAAAGTGAAACGCTCGATCTGCATGTCAATTTTCGGTCAGGGAGATACTGAGAGTCTCTCAACCAATCAGCGAGCCGTCAATCTTTCGCTTCTGCTTCTTGGGATTCTTAGACCGGCTCTTGGCTTTGCAGAGCGGGCAGATTGGCGCATTCCGGTGAATCTGCTGGTGGCAGGAGGTGCAAGCTTTCATCGGCGGCGGTTGCTGTCGAAAGGCGGCGGCGGCCGTGGCCGTGGCACAGACTTGCGGCATCGGCTGCTGCATGGAGACGCCAGCCGATGGGCAGGACGAGGAAGTTGTTGACAGAGCTGCCGGCTGGTGCAGGGCGGCGTTTGAGCTGCCCGGCCTCGGGTCAGGGAGTGCGGGTGAGGAGGAGGGTAGAGCCGGCCGCACAGGCTGCTCGACGAAGAGCTGACGGCGGCTGCGGCGGCGGCTGCTACAGCGGCGGCAGCGGCTGCTGCTGCCGCGGACATCGGCGGTGGAGGCGGTGGCAGCGACTGTTGCTGCTGCTGATTATGCTGATGCTGATGATGCTGCTGGTGCTGATGCTGGAGATGATGATAGACGGCAGATCCGGGAGGCGACGGCAGGAATGCTCCGCCACCACCGCCGCCGCCGACGCCGCCAAAATTCGGCAGGAACGGCGTACCGAAACCCAGCAGGTGCCGGCTCATGAAGTCCAAAGCGGCTGCCGCGGCCGCGGCTGACCCATTGTTGCCCATCGGGATCTGACCGCATTTGTTCGCGATGCTGGATGCAATTCGGGATTAGGGGTGGTTAAAACCGGAGGAGTACTTTTTTTGAAATCATGACATAATAACCAACTCCACTGCTCGCAAGCTCGCACAACACGTGTCAATGTACGGGAATATTTTTAAAGACTTGCCACTACATGTACTTTGAATTATGTTTGAGAGACAGGAATTTTATTCTGCAAAGTAAGCCCTGAACTTTTGAAGCTACAGTATTCGTAGTTATGCTAAAAATACAGCTTAAAAATACATCATTGAGAAGCGGAATTGCTCAAGATACGGCTTTTTGTCTAAACGGATTTCGAAAAGATTTGACTGGGGATTTTTACTCGGTCGAAAAATATCCACGTTTCGAGCTATAAGACTTCACATATAAAAGTACATTAGGAACTTTGCTTGCTTCCGTTACTGTCTTTGGTTGCACTTTTTGCATATAATAAAGAAAATAGCTTAATAAAAAATTAATTTAATGCTACGGCTCGTAAAAAACTTCTTAACTGAAATCGAACTCAAACTTTATTGCTGCATTTAAACCGGTTCCTACTTGAATTTCAATATTTTAGTCAATTAGACTAGCAATCAAACCCCCCTAGGGGGCTCCAGATAATCCCATGGTGTGGCATGCATCAACTCACTCGACATTGAGTCCGCCAGTGTTCCGAAAGTCCTGCAGAGGCTCGAGGCCGCATTTCATTCGCAGTCGATTCACCTGACCTAGCAACAGGCCGTAGGTGTCCAACAGGCAGCGGAGGCGTTGCAACTCGCGGACTGTTCGCTTTCGGAGCGCTTCAAGTTGGATTCCAGCTGTGGGGACAGGACACGGCTTGTTAAAATTACATTGCGTAATATCAACGGATAACGAATTATGACTTACTAATCTCTCTATCTCACTCAACACTCTCTCCATATCTTCTCCATATCTCACTCAACGCTCTCTCCATATCTCACTCAGCACTCTCTCCATCTCACTCAATGCTCTCTCCATATCTCACTCAGCACTCTCTCCATCTCACTCAATGCTCTCTCCATATCTCACTCAGCACTCTCTACATATCTCACTCAGCACTCTCTCCATATCTCACTCAGCACTCCGTATCTCACTCAGTAGTCTCTCCATATCTCACTCAATACTCTTTCTGTCTTCAGCCTGTTTTAACATCCTATATACATGTAATTCAATACTCGTAGTTATCAAAACAATATAAACAAACAATAGATGCATATTATGCACAATTTTAGAAAACCATCGAGAGTTGTCCAACCCTCTTGCAGCATTCCTCAGACCAGCAGACGGAAAACCGGCCACCTAAGTTGCTGAGGAATTCAAAGACCGCATTGCAAGTTTGCCAGACTTTGGGAATCGAATTCTTCTTTTTTACATTTGGCCAGCGATCGTGACAGACAGCTGACATCTCCTATTCACGCGGCTCTCGGCATTCTCCGCTATTTTCCGCACAAGAAAAAAAATTAGCCATTTTTTGCCAAGAGAAAAAAATCTATTCGATAAGGTTTAGCCGGACACCCACACTGCGCAGGAGTGTGCAAACAATTTGATCCTCAAGCCTGCATCCCTGTCTTATAGGTGTTTATTATTGCAGTCCTCCCCCAAACCGAAACACCTTTGTTTTTTGGGGATTTTCGGGGAACCGTCGGCTGGCTTAGAACTCTCGGATTGCCTTGTTTGTCCAGCTTTTCTCCATACTTTCTCGGGCCCGCCGCCTCCCAATTTCAACGGTCAGGCACCGCCAAGTATAAAAGCCAAGTTGCTGGTCTGTTTGCTATATTTTTCCTAAAGACCTCCATGCGCATATACGTATAGGGCCTCGATCGCAGTGGGTCAAGAATGAAACTGAAGATGCCAATCCCTGCACTCAGGCACTAATATGTGTGTAAAGCGAGCTTCAAGGGGGGTTTCTATTGCTTATACAGAACTCAAAGACTGGAGATCATCAGTCACTTTCTCAATATCGCTTCAAAAACCCTTTCAGACTTGAGACTGACTGACTCTCTTCGGAACTCCCCAGAACGTGTTGACACAGCGTAAACCAAGCTTATACCGCCGACTCAAGCCTTCTCTCAACCTGATTAAACGATTCAGCTTTCTAATGGGATTTACCGTATAATAGGAGTCTGAAACGATGATGAAGAAGAGATTCTGGACCTCTCCCCTCTTTTCTCCCACTCCTCGTTCTGTCTACAATATGGACCTGAGTGAGTTGAGCTCTTGAAACAATACTTGCTCACTGTCAAAGTTGACCTGTTTAAACAGATCGTTAAAAACTATAGCTAGAAATTGCTAGCAAAAATTTCACTATTAAATAATGAGATGAAGATCTGGAGAAAGGGGAGCTGGAGGGGAACTGGAGAAATGAGGAACAGCGTGGTGAGAGAAAAATGACTGACACAACTACACAGTGTAGACACTTCTTACTGAACTGAACTGTGCAAACTCTTAGCATCTCTGATTGGTTATTGACACTAATTGGGCAAACACAGCAGGTGGTGTGAACTCCCAGCAATCCTTACTCTTAGCAATATCAGCTATCGATATTGATCGGCAGAAATCGAATGCAAACTATTGCTAATAGAGTTATTGACTAGATTTTCCGGGTCTTAAAGTGTATAAAATAATTGGAACAATACAATTATTAGCGTTTTAATAAAGTCGTCATTTTTGTTAGACACATGTATATCTTCTTATCTTTTAAATCGCTTCCTTAATTTTCTGCCTCTCAGTTCAAATGGCTTCGGAACCGTGCGACCCTTCTTTCATTCTTCCAAGCCATCTTGAAAGATCTTGTTTTCAGAGGAAGACAGAAAAGTTCGAAGCTCGATTCTTCACAAACTCGATTCTTCACAGACTCGATTCTTCACAAACTCGATTCTTCACAAACTCGATTCTTCACAGACTCGATTCTTCACAAGCTCGATTCTTCACAGACTCGATTCTTCACAAGCTCGATTCTTCACAAGCTCGATTCTTCACAAACTCGATTCTTCACACACTCGATTCTTCACAAACTCGATTCTTCACAAACTCGATTCTTCACAAGCTCGATTCGTCACAGACTCGATTCTTCACAAGCTCGATTCTTCACAGACTCGATCCTTCACAAGCTCGATTCTTCACACACTCGATTCTTCACAAACTCGATTCTTCACACACTCGATTCTTCACAAACTCGATTCTTCACAAACTCGATTCTTCACAAACTCGATTCTTCACAGACTCGATTCTTCACAAGCTCGATTCTTCACAGACTCGATTCTTCACAAGCTCGATTCTTCACACACTCGATTCTTCACACACTCGATTCTTCACACACTCGATTCCTCACACACTCGATTCTTCACAGACTCGATTCTTCACAGACTCGATTCTTCACAAGCTTGATCCTTCACAAGCTCGATTCTTCACAAGCTCGAAATTTCACATTGTCAAATTAGTTTAAGTTGTTAAGCTAGCGGAATTAGTTAGCAAGAGTTTTTTGACAATGGGAAATTCCGTACAAAGCCTATATGAAGTTTTGGGCTTGTGAGATATTCCATGCACACAGCTCCCATCAGTTCAGTTCAGGGGTCAAATACTTTGGGGCACTGGAGATTTCTGTATCTGATCTCTCTTCTCCTTTTTGCAGAAACAGCAAATGTTTTTTGTTTCTACTGACAAACACTAACATATCTTCCGATTGACATGTTGCAAAAGAAGACAACAAAAATGTTAATGCTTTGAAAAAATCTTCAAATTTCTAGACATGATAGCCCTTACTGACCAGCACGAAATATGTCAAGGGAAGATGCAGAATAAGAGATAGATCTGTATCGCTAGATGGGTGCTTAAAAAGATTGAACATGGAACTTCAAGCAGCACCAAGTGCTAATGGATTACGTAATCTTCATATGCAGGCTATATGGAAGTGAATGTGTTTTAGCAACGAAGCAAGTCTCCAATATAATTGTAGAATTATAATTGAAATGTCAACCGCTCGCTGAAACGGAAGCAATGATTCTACGTGACCATGATAATTGTTTTGGTTATCCGATATGGAGCTTTAGGGGCGATTCTATTGTTCTGTGGGCGATTCTATGGTTCTGTGGGCGATTCTATGGTTCTGTGGGTGATTCTATCGTTCTGTGGGCGATTCTATGGTTCTGTGGGCGATTCTATGGTTCTGTGGGCGATTCTATGGTTCTGTGGGTGATTCTATTGTTCTGTGGACGATTCTATGGTTCTGTGGGCGATTCTATCGTTCTGTGGACGATTCTATGGTTCTGTAGGCGATTCTATCGTTCTGTGGGTGGTTCTATGGTTCTGTGGGTGATTCTATTGTTCTGTGGGTGATTCTATGGTTTTGTGGGTGATTCTATGGTTCTGTGGACGATTCTATGGTTCTGTGGGTGATTCTATCGTTCTGTGGGTGATTCTATGGTTCTGTGGGCAATTCTATCGTTCTGTGGGTGATTCTATGGTTTTGTGGTGATTCTATGGTTCTGTGGGTGATTCTATGGTTCTGTGGGCGAATTTATAGTTCTGTGGGCAATTCTATGGTTCTGTGGGCGATTCTATGGTTCTGTGGGCAATTCTATCGTTCTGTGGGTGATTCTATGGTTCTGTCGGTGATTCTATGGTTCTGTGGGTGATTCTATGGTTTTGTGGTGATTCTATGGTTCTGTAGGTGATTCTATGGTTCTGTGGGCGAATTTATAGTTCTGTGGGCAATTCTATGGTTCTGTGGGTGATTCTATGTTGTATGGGGTTTCTGTGAGCGATTCTGTGACTTTGTGGGCGATTATATCAAATTTAAATATATATTGACCTGTGAAAAATTTCCCCAAAGACAGAGAAGCATATTTGTACGAGTTTCAAGCGAAGTGCTGCTTACTAGTACAAATAGAGTCATTGCTTACGCTGGAAATTTCCACGTGCAACTGTCGGAGCTGCTCCACCTGGGCCAGGCGCTCCTGTTGCAGAGATTCGAGCTCGCGACCGTACCGATCTACTCGTCGACTTTGTTCCTCGCAGTGCCTGACTGCGACTTCGAGATCCGAGCGGGCTCGAGTCAATGAGCCCGTTAAGTCGCTGAAAGATGCAAAAATACAAAAAAGTTCATTTTTACAGAGAAGTTTCTTTGATATTTTTATTTGAGTAACAGCAGGGGTCGGCAAAATCTTTACCTCAAAGGCCGGATAAAGAATCTAGCACATCACTGCGGGCCCGAAGGGAGAGAAGAGCGAGAGGGAAGAAGGGAAGAGAGAAGAGAGATAGGAGAAAGGAGAGGCGAGTGGATAAAAGAGAAGAGAAGAGAGAGGATACGAAGTAGGGGAGAGACGAGAGAGGAGAGAGGAGAGGGGAGAGAGGAGAGAGGACAGAGGAGAGAGGAGAGAGGAGAGATAAGAGAGGAGAGAGGAGAGAGGATACGAAAGAGGGGAGAGAGGAGAGAGGAGAGAGGATACGAAAGAGGGGAGAGAGGAGAGAGGAGAGAGGATACGAAAGAGGGGAGAGAGGAGAGAGGAGAGAGGAGAGAGGAGAGAGGAGAGAGGAGAGAGGATACGAAAGAGGGGAGAGAGGAGAGGGGAGAGAGAAGAGGGGAGAGAGGAGAGAGGAGAGAGGAGAGAGGAGAAAGGAGAGAGGAGAGAGGAGAGAGGAGAAAGGAGAAAGGAGAGAGGAGAGAGGAGAGAGGAGAGAGGAGAGAGGAGAGAGGAGAGAGGAGAGAGGATAGGCGAAACTGGAGAGGAGAGATGAGAGGAGAGAGGATAGGCGAAACTGGAGAGGAGAGGACAGAGGAGAGAGGAGAGAGGATAGGCGAAACTGGAGAGGAGAGATGAGAGGAGAGAGGATAGGCGAAACTAGAGAGGAGAGGACAGAGGAGAGAGGAGAGAGGATAGGCGAAACTGGAGAGGAGAGATGAGAGGAGAGAGGATAGGCGAAACTGGAGAGGAGAGACGAGAGACGAGAGGAGAGGAGATCGGAGAGAGAAGGGATTGAAGAGGCGAGAAAAGAGAAGAGAGCTGAGTAGAGACACAAGTAGGGGCGGAGCTGAGTAGGGGCGGATTGCTATTGTGAAGTTTTAAAGGACCCGAGGGCCTGATAGAGAGGCTCCTCGGACTGCATGTGGTTTTTAAAAGCTTTAAACAAATGAAATTTTGACTGGAACTTCCCCACTGCAGCTGAGCGCTTTTTGAAGGAGGCGTTATCCTCCGCGTCTCAATTCTAGGGGGTCAGGTGCCCCATCTACTCATCTCCAATAGGCATTGAGTGCATATCTTCAGAGCTACTGTAAACAAGTCTGTCTTCGCTCTGAGCACCTGCTCTTCAATTCTCATCATCCATCATCAGAGTTATATTGCTGAGCCTCGGGTCAAAAAGTGAAGATTGACAACAATTCGAGTCAAACGTGAAGAAGATGTTGAGCCTCCTTGAGCAAGAGCAATTATATCGTCATTAGCTGATCAATCATCTATTATACCAATGCACTCGATCCTCATTGAGAAGTGCACTGAGAGAAAGCTGCACACGATGCAGAAAAAAACTCAAAATCCTCCATAATTGTCAGTTTCGCTCAATACGCACTGCATGCGCAGCTCAGTGATGCCGCGGCTTGCAGTTGCAGTCTTGAGTAGAGGCTTTTATGTGTCTATCAGATCCGATAGCAGTGAGGATTCTCAGAGATGTTTGCGCTGCTTGTTAAAGGGTTGGTGCATGGGTGTTTGCTAAAAAACTTAAGAAGCGCAAGATTCCATATTGAGCCTTATAGAGGGTAACAATTGCCTATTATCTAGGAATGCTTGCATTTGAGCAGAATGGAGTGCTGCAGCTCGAGTAGGGCTTGTGAAACCCAATGGCAGATGCGTCTTGCCTCATGGCCTGTTTTTGTGTATTCAGAGGGCAACCCGTTGAGACAAAGTTGCATTGAGCTGGGGAGCTCGCTCTCCACATCCCCGAAGTCTCCATCTGCAAACTCAACCCTGCTCAACTCTCCAAGACGGACCTCCCATCCACCTGTTGATGACTGCTGCTAAAGGTGGGGATTATTGGGATATCATCGCGTGAGAAAAAATTGCAAGGCGTTCGTGGAAAAGTCAGTACACAGCTGTAAGACTCTCACTACACTTTCAAAACCAACAGCCACCCCCATGCATCGAGAGCCACTTGAGTTGCGCGCAGCCCGGCTCAAGAAATTTAATGATGTATTTGCCCTCATGATGTAGAATTCTTTTAACTCGTTCTGCAGACTTTGTCCAGCTTCCATCAATTCAGCCCACGCCAGCTCCACAACTTTGCCAATTAATATACAGTTTTCTTGCAAGTGTCATTGCAAGGATAAGAAGAATTTACTTTTTAAAAAGAATATTGGGATTGGGGTTGAGTTTCTGCAGACTGACAGCAAACTTGAGCGTCAATTTCTTCGGTAAAGACATTACTCCAATTAGAAGCGTAGAACTTCTGAACAATTACGAGCGTATTCGAATTAGCTAAAAATTCTTTTAGAATTCTACAAAGCGAGAGACTCCGAGAGAGCAATTCAGACATTGAATAGAAGTTGTGTAGAAGGAATTGAGTTCTGAAAATGGATTGTCAAACTCCGACCCGCGAAGCCTCTCTATCCGGCTCTCGGGTCCTTTGAAACTGCTCAGCAACAATCCAGTCCGCTCAATGTTTGTTTGTGGCTCTTCTCAGCTCTCTTCGATCTGATCGCCTCTCTCTTCTCTTTTCTTTCTTCTTCTTTTTACCATCTCTCTCCGCGTCTCCTCTCTCCTCTCCCCTCTCTCCTCTCGCCTTTCTCCTCTCTCCTCTCCCCTCTCTCCTCTCGCATTTCCCCTCTCTCCTCTCCCCTCTCTCCTCTCGCTTTTCCCCTCTCTCCTCTCTCCTCTCCCCTCTCGCCTTTCCCCTCTCTCCTCTCCCCTCTCCCATCTCTCCTCTCTCCTCTCCCCTCTCCCATCTCTCCTCACTCCTCTCCCCTCTCACCTTCTCCCTTCTCTCCTCTCTCCTCTCTCCTCTCGCCTTCTCCCTTCTCTCCTCTCTCCTCTCTCCTCTCTCCTCTCCTTCTCCCTTCTCTCCTCTCTCCTCTCTCCTCTCCTTCTCCCCTCTCTCCTCTCCCCTCTCCCATCTCTCCTCTCTCCTCTCCCCTCTCCCATCTCTCCTCTCTCCTCTCCCCTCTCACCTTCTCCCTTCTCTCCTCTCTCCTCTCTCCTCTCGCCTTCTCCCTTCTCTCCTCTCTCCTCTCTCCTCTCGCCTTCTCCCTTCTCTCCTCTCTCCTCTCTCCTCTCCTTCTCCCCTCTCTCCTCTCCCCTCTCCCATCTCTCCTCTCTCCTCTCCCCTCTCCCATCTCTCCTCTCTCCTCTCGCCTTCTCCCTTCTCTCCTCTCTCCTCTCTCCTCTCCTTCTCCCCTCTCTCCTCTCCCCTCTCCCATCTCTCCTCTCTCCTCTCCCCTCTCCCTTCTCTCCTCTCTCCTCTCTCCTCTCACCTTCTCCCTTCTCTCCTCTCTCCTCTCTCCTCTCGCCTTCTCCCTTCTCTCCTCTCTCCTCTCTCCTCTCGCCTTCTCCCTTCTCTCCTCTCTCCTCTCTCCTCTCGCCTTCTCCCTTCTCTCCTCTCTCCTCTCTCCTCTCTCCTCTCCTTCTCCCTTCTCTCCTCTCTCCTCTCTCCTCTCCCTCTCCCTTCTCTCCTCTCTCCTCTCTCCTCTCCCTCTCCCTTCTCTCCTCTCTCCTCTCTCCTCTCCCTCTCCCTTCTCTCCTCTCTCCTCTCTCCTCTCTCCTCTCTCCTCTCTCCTCTCCCTCTCGCTTCTCTCCTCTCTCCTCTCCCTCTCCCTTCTCTCCTCTCTCCTCTCTCCTCTCTCCTCTCTCCTCTCTCCTCTCTCCTCTCCCTCTCGCTTCTCTCCTCCCTCATTTCATATTTCATCTCTCGTCTCCTCTCGTCTCCTCTTGTCTCCTCTCGTCTCTGATATTCATTCGCCTTTCTCCTAGCTTTCTTTTCTCTCTCTGTCTCTCTCTCCTCTACTCCATCTCCTTAATCTCCTCCTCTGGTCCGCAGTCATTCTCTATGTGGTGCTTGAGGTATGAATTGCAGGGAATTCCGAAGTTGTTCTTACCTAAGATCATTCCTACACTGCAGTTGCTGCAATTTTCCCGAGTCTCCGGGCTCGGCTGCTACCGCTGCTGCTGTTGCTGCAGTTGTAGTTGAAACTTCTAATACCGAAGCATCTTCGGGACTGTCAGTTCCAGCTGACGGGACCTCTGCCGTATCTCCTGATGGCGCCGCTTGAGATGACAGGTCCAGAATCTTGGCGATGTCCATTTGTTAAGCTGAACCTTCAGAATTCTTTACGTTAGACAAGTGGGAGTTTATTGGGCTTGATTTATACAGATGCGCGGACCATGGATGAATAGAGAAGGTGTTGGGGAGGAGGCTGAGACGGGGGATGAGGGCAGCGGCGCGGGCCGGATCCCCGCCAATGGAAGGCTCAGCCAATGGGTGAACTGCCCTGACTCGACATCTTTTGTAGAGGGGGGGGGGGCATCGTATCGCCATCTTCTATCTTTATTTGCAGCTTTTTAATTCAATGAAATGCAACTTAGAATAGTGAAGCAGCGAGGCCCCAGTGTGCAGCAGTATTTTCACACCTTCAAAATAGTTGAGCAGACCCAAGTAGTTCGCGAGAGTTCAACAGTCGTAAAAAAGCCAAAATAAGGCCAGATATAATAAAGTAGCTTTTTATGATCATCTTATAGAATATTCGAGTTTTACTATCTGCGAAGATTGTTCGGTTCATTATGCGGAGCGGCTGTATTGAATTCTGTGCAAATTTGAATGCAAATTTGAAGCGAAGCGAGAGAGAATGAAAAATACCACGAGGAAGATATTTTGTCACTAATTTAACACTTAAAGGGCTTCAGTAGTTGAGGCAAAAATAGGTATAAAAGCCAGTCACTACAGGTGTTAGCATTTTCTAGAGCTGAGGTCTCGAAGGTCACAATTGAAAATGAAAACTGTAAATTGTATGACGCATTGCGATTGCAAAATGGAGTGTGCCATTGCTTAGGTGAAGAAATACAACGGCCTGTATAAACCTGCGGGTTTGGGTAAGTGTGACACATGGGGGGGAGAATACAAAATATAAAGCACAATACAAAAGTTATAAGAGTTTATTTATTGCCTATAGAATGTGCTGCCATCCAGCCGCAGCTTTTCATGACATTCGAAGCTTTTCAACATGCATTTTCACATAGTTTTCTTTTCTCTATTCACAATATTTTCCCACGCGATGGAGTCAGGCAGACAGGTGTATTCTTGTCTGCTTACTATTTGCATACACATGTTTTAGATGGTAAATTATGAACAACCTATTGTCATATGAGACAATTGGATTACTGCACCACCGCAAGCGTAACATTCTTACCGCACCCTACATGCACAATGTTCCACTTTTGATTTAAAGTTTCCTTTTACTCGTATAGTCACAGAGCCGAGTCAGCAAAGTCTGTTTAGGTTAATATGGACATATGGGTTTGGTACATGTACAGTGGACACTGTAACGAGCACTAAACACTAAATTTGGAGCTTTAACTCTATATTAGGCGCTCAATCTCTATTAGGCGCCCAACCTCTATTAGGCGCTCAATCTCTATTAGGCGCTTAATCTTTATTAGGCGCTCAATCTCCATTCGGCGCTCAATCTCTATTAGGCGCTCACTCTCTATTAGGCTATTAGTCTCTATTAGGCGCTCAATCTCTATTAGGCTATTAGCCTCTATTAGGCGCTCTATCTCTATTAGGCTCTCTCAATCTCTATTAGGCGCTCAATCTTTATTAGGCGCTCAATCTCTATTAGGCGCTCAATCTCTATTAGGCGCTCCATCTCTATTAGGCTCTCAATTTCTATTAGTCTCTCAATCTCTTTTTGGCGCTCAATCTCTATTAGGCTATTAGCCTCTATTAGGCGCTCAATCTCTATTAGGCTATTAGCCTCTATTAGGCGCTCTATCTCTATTAGGCTCTCTCAATCTCTATTAGGCTCTCAATTTTCATTAGGCGCTCAATCTCTATTAGGCTCTCAATTTTCATTAGGCGCTCAATCTCTATTAGTCTCTCAATCTCTATTGGGCTCTCAATTTCCACTAGGCTCTCAATTTCTATTAGTCTCTCAATCTCTAATAGGCTCTCAATCTCTATTAGTCTCTCAGTCTCTATTAGGTGCTCAACCTCTATTATATTTGGACGTTTGAAATTTTTAAGCCTCATGTAAACTTTAGCCTTTTCCAGAGACTTTCATCGTTTTTTTTAATTTTTAGTAATAGTTTCATGCAAAGGGAGCAGCTTCGTGGGCATACTGAATATCTCCATACAAAAAATTGCGGTTCCATATCTACTGTCCGATTCAGACTGACCGCTGCCAAAGAGCTGTCAGTCAGTTTTGACGGCTATGCGCAGACCGAACAACAGACAACAGTTGCTGCAGGATGTTGCTGCTTCAATATTGAAAGCATGGACAGTGAAGAAACAACTGGCAACCCCCTGCAGTCCTGCACAGGGAAGTGCTAACTGATCCTTCATTTCTTTCTCTGACAAAGAGCCCAGTGGTCCAGGCTCGATTCCAAGTGCAGTCACATTAATTTGGGACTGAATTGGGATCTCGGCTTGGCTCTGCTCGTGCAATTAACGGCTTTGAGGTTCAAAGTCTCTTAAATTAGAGCCGCTGTACACTCCTGTGTGAGTGTGTGGGGGGGGGTTTCACAAGGTCGAAATTTCATAACATCGAAAACTCGAATAGCAGCCACTTTCACAAGGTGGAAATTTCACAATGTAGAAAACTAAAGTTTTCATTGTGTCAATGTTTATATTGATGAAGACGCATCTTTTTTCAATCTTAAAACCGCACATTTCGCTTCGATGCGCTTTTCCCCTACTGTCAGTAGGCTAGCTTAGGAATCTCTCTCCATTCTCTTATCCAGGCTAAGTTCTACACTAATTTATGCTATCACTATTAATTATGATAAATACTCAATGTACTTCTCTTAGGATTCTAATTTCGGATTGTTTACGCATCTTTGAAGGTCAGACTGTCTGGGTTTGAGACGGATTGACCTCTAGCAGTCTAGATGGGCGACACTAAGTCTGGGAGGAATGGTTTCAACCCCATTCTGACCCCCAGATTTGCGGCTTTTTCACTGTTTTCAGTGATTTATGGCGGTCTAGCTGTCACTTTTGGCTCCAGCCTGTCTGGGTCAAAGAGGTCTTTCTAGCTTTCTCCCCACTCGCTCTGTTACTTTCTCCTTTAATTTATGGGCGTTTTGCAGTCACTTTTGGCGCCAGTGTGTCTAGACAAGTGGCTTTTATTATGTTTTGCGCATGATTTATGACCGCACCTGTCATCTTCCCTGGGGTCTGAAGGCCACCTGGTGGGGTGGGTTTTGGGGTCTTGAGCTCAGCCAATCAGAGTCGACTTGACTGCCAATCAGAAAATTCGGCGCCTATTTTAACAAAAGCTCTCAGCCAATCGGAAAATTCGGCGTGCGTTATAACAAATCGGCCGCGTGAGAGCTATAAAAGGCGGCAACTCGAACCGCGCTCGAGAAACCGGTCGTTTTCCTTGCCTTGGCCTTGGCCAGACCTGCCGACCTGATCCCCTTCGGCTTCTGCAGCGTCTTCGACGTCTGGTCCTTTCTCCCCCGGCAACTTCGGCTACAACAGCCAAGACCCCCCTGAAAGGCATCGTCAGTACTTCCCGGCCGTGAGCTAAGAGCAGCATCAACCACCGGCGAGAGAAGAGCAACGGCGTCACGCATCAGTTAAGATCGGCAGCAGCATCCCGTCTGAGCGCTTCGGTCTCTGTGGATTCCTTGGCTACCGGCAGATAGGTCCTCTGATTGGTTTGGTGAGAGGCTTTCTTGACCTGCTTAACTGGGTGCGCCCTTTGTCTGACCCCTTCCGATAGGATTTGCACTTTTGCTTACTTGCTTTTGTGTGCCAATCTCAAGGCAGAATTGTCAGTTAATATTAAAAGTAGCCATTCGCTCTAACCCAATCTAAAGTGTCAAGGATTGCGGATTAAGTGAGAAAGTTAAATCTGGAAATTAAAGACTTAGCGTTTTCTTTCTTTCTTCGCAATGCCAGCTGAGATGAGTGGCTAGATCTAGGGGCAGAGGTCACAATGGACCCGAAGCGGCGCAGTTCTCAGTCAATCAGTCGATCTCAGAAATCATGATAAGCATGCGAATTAAGTGCCAGACTGGCGCTTTCGCGCGGTCTCAGGCAGCTAAGCGGCTAAAACGAGATAAATATTAGTCTGAAGGTCTCCAAAAGTAACAATACATCTACATCATCGCTATCTGTCGACGTGTTAACACATTTAGTGCCAAAAGCGTGCAGTTACGTGTACTTATACATGAACTTTGGAATTTGGTAATCAAATAGACATTTAGTAGTGTATGAAGGCTCGCCAGCGCAAGAACCCCCTGCAAAAGTCCTCTCTGTCCCTGCATGGCCAATGCGATCTTAGTCCCAGCAGCGTCCCTTCTATTCGGCTATGACTTCGAGATTTAGACAGCTAAAAGACACTAGATGGCAGGAAAGTGCAGTGCCCTTTAGTCGGAAGTCCGATTTCGATAGCTCCGGTTTGGTGAGCCGGGGCGCACGGACTGGTGGCAGCGGGTTATTAAACTGCGGATTAGCTAATCTCTACCTTTCAAATTCTCCCTGCTTGTCTCTCGCTGTCTTCTCCTAGCTATAGGACCTTGCTGCTCGCCCACAATCTAGCTACCATGGGGCTGACCATCTGACAGGAGTGAGAGGCCAGAGTTCTAAGTGATTCTCCGGCGGCAACCTCAGATTTTCTGGAAGCGGAGGGGGCGGCGCGTTGACAATGGCGGCGAAGAACTCGCGCAGCTCGTTCCTGCGCTCATCCGGAGTGTCGCCTGCCATGCGCCGCTTGCGCCGCGATGCTCCGCTTTCGCCCCGTCAGAGTGTTGATGACGGACCAGGCCACGCGCCCTCTGGCATCGGGCCCTGCGGCAGAGACGGCTTGGATGGCGTCATCGACAGCAGACTGCTGCCGCTGCAGGTAGACAGCCGCCGGAGCCTCCTCCGCCTCGCGAGTTTGCCGCCCACTCAGACGGAGCCTCTCCAGATCTTCCCTCGCTTCGTCGATCGCGGGGTCGTCCTGCCAGACCGGCTGCCCGCGCTGGGCCGGTCGCATCAGCGGGACTGCATGCTCCGCAGCGGCTCGAACTGCAGCGCTCACCTCCGCGTACTCGGCTCCTCCACGCTTGTCGCCCAGCGCAGTGACAAAGGCACCGGCAAAGCGACGTCGCGTCTCGGCGTCCCTGAGCGCGCGGTAGTAGCGCCGCGGTGGCCGCTTTGGCGGACGGTAGAGCGGGTCCCGAAGCCGAAGGTCGCAGATGAGCAGCCGATGGTCGGACCGCAGAGCCAGCGGCGTAATGATGCGGCAGTTGGTGACGCGGCGGCGCTCACGAAAGCGCACAAGCACGTGGTCGAGCTGTGCCAGCCTCCGCGTAGCGTTCCGGCCGCGCGCGTTCCGCCGCCTCCGCTTGCAGCCCACGAAGGTCGCGAGCCTGCCCGGTGACTTGGCGGAATCTGGTGTTGGCCGACACCATATCCTGTCTCTCCAGGAAGTCCTCTAGCGCTCCGGTGTTGCCGTTCTCGCGCGCTGTCACGAACAGCGATCGCTCGGACCTACGCAGAACTGCGTTCAGGTCTCCGAGAATGACCACTGTGTCACGTTGCGCCATCTCCTCCACCCGCACCGAGAGTTGCTCGAAGAAGGCCTGAGCCTCATCGGAGCGGGTAGCAGGCGGCGCGTACGCGCAGAACAGGCGGGCGTTCCGGCCGCGAAGTCGGACGTCGACCCGAAGCAGCCGAGAAGACAGGGAGACGCAGCGACAGCTCTGCTGCAGCCTCGGTCCGATCAGCGCTCCAACTCCTCCACGGCCTCGCTCATCCGCTGAGGTGTACCAGAGTGTCCAACCGGCGCCCAGGTCCTCACAGTGAAGTCCGGGGTCGGCTCTGATAGACACCTCCTGTAGTGCGATGACATCACAGCTGAGGTCGAGCGCTAGCCTCGCCAGCAGCCCTCTCCGCCATGTGGCCTTGAGAGTGCGGCAGTTCAGCGTCCCGACCCGAAGCGTGCCCTCTGGTACGGCTGGGGCTCGGTGCTGGTGAGCCTCATGGTCCCCGGCGCCACCCGGAAGATCCAATTGGGCCAGCGCAGCAGCAGCTCGGCGGGCAGCGCCACGTTGCCGACCTCGCCAGTTTCGCTCGCGACGGCGTTCGACTCGCCGTTGCCGGCAGAGGAGAGCTTCAATGTTGCCCCAGTCAGCACAGCCAACGTTGTGAAGTTCGCTCGGCAGTCGCCGGGCGGCAAAGCGCTTGGTCCGGACGAGGTGCCCACCGAGGCGCTGCGGATCCACTACGTGGCCACTGAGGTCGCCAGGGTGATGAACCGCGTGCTTTCCGGTGAGGTGGCGCCAAACGAATGGACCGCGGCGCACATCGTCGCCATTCCAAAGAAGCCGGCCACCACCAAGCTCGAGGAGCATCGAGGCATCTGCCTACAGTCCTGCGCCGCGAAGCTGTTCAACCGCATGCTGCTATCGCGGTTACAGCCTGTGCTGGACCCGTACCTGCGGCCTGAGCAGAACGGATTCCGGCCCCATCGCGGCACAGTGACGCAGATCCTGGCTCTTCGGCGAGTCATCGAGGAGGCGCGCATCCGCCAGTTGACCGTGATCCTGATCTTCGTCGATTTCAGGAAGGCCTTCGACTCGGTCGTGAGGGACGCGCTCCCAGAGGTGCTCCGTGCGTACAACGTGCCAGAGCTGCTGATTTCTGCTGTCATGGCGCTGTACCACGGCACGACGGCTGCTGTCTCAACACCGGACGGCCTATCGGATTTCTTCGAGACATCCTCCGGGGTGCTCCAGGGAGATACGCTAGCGCCGTTCCTATTTATTCTGGTGCTTGACTGGGTGCTACGGACTGCTCTGCCTTCCAATGACGACGGCTTCCTGCTGCGGCGACGCGTGGGTCGACGCCAACCGGAGAGACGGCTCAGCTTGCTTGGCTACGCCGATGACCTCGCCCTGCTGTCCTCGACCGTCGAGGGCGCCCATCGACAGCTGGATAGGCTGGTTGCCGTTGCGGCGAGCGTCGGCCTGGTGGTCAACACGCAGAAGACCGTCGTGCTATGCGTGCCGGACGACACCGAGGCTGCAATCTTCTGCCGAGGCGCTGACGGACAGGCGAGTGAGCTTCCAAGATGTCAGCAGTTCGTCTACCTCGGCGGTCTGGTTCCCGACGTCCGCGAGGATCTGCGGCGTCGCCGAGGACTTGCCTGGGCTGCCTTTCGTTCTATAAGGTCAGTCCTGCAGTCCGAGGCCCTACCGGACCGCCAGAGAGCGGCGCTGTTCCAGGCGGTGATCGAGACCGTCCTGTTATACAACGCCGAGACCTGGACGCTGACAGACTCGCTCGAGGCTCAAGTCGACGCGGCGCACGCTGGCCTGCTGCGCGCCGCCTTCAAGATCGGCAACGAGCGAGTCACCAACACGGCGCTCTATCATCGCGCCGGCCTGGCCCGTCCTAGCGATCTGCTGCGCCGTCGGCGACTCCAGCTGGCAGGCCACGTCATCCGCGCCGAGGCCTACTGTCCGGAGCCGGTGCAGGAGGTGCTGCTACTTACGTTGCAGGCACCCTACCGGCGGGGACAGGCGAGGACTCGGCGCTACGTCGACTGTCTGCTGGCTGACGCCGGCGCCCCGGACTCTGCCGGCGGTGCGGCCTTTGTTCGCGCCCAAGCTTCGAAGCGCGCCATCTGACGCTGCTTTTGCGAACTGACAGCGTACTCTGTTGTTGTTGTTGTAAGTGATTCATTTCTGAATTCTGAGACCCGAAGCTATAGGCTTAAAAAGGCCGAACCCATCAATTATTATATATTTTTGTTTTAATAGCTATTTGAGTTTCGATGTTATGAAATTTTGACCTTATGAAAGTGGCTGATTTTCGAGTTTTCGACGTTGTGAAATTTCGACCTTGTGCAATAATTTGCTTCTCGACGTTGTGAAATTTCAACCTTGTGAAAGCACCCCAATGTGTGCCTGTGCGTATGACTGCGTACGTATCCGCGCGCTTGTGTGGCTGCTCGGCGGAATTGGCAGGCAGTAATGCCTCTCGCCGGTTGTGCGACAATGTCGCTTAAAGTGCGCCAGAGTGCACACAACCCCCTGCCTCCAACTAAAAAAATATGTGTATGATCTTTTTAACTTCAAGGTCCATCAGCTTCGAAAAAAATACTTCATTTTTGAATGTTTCAATTTAATTAATGTTTAAATAGCACTACTGAAGAAACGTTGTTTGAGTAGTATGAAACGCAATTTTGTCAATTTTTAGTTAAAATTTAGATTGTAATATAAATTTTTTAAAAGTGAAGACTGTGGCGGCCAGTATGTACGCGACTGGCAAGCACCAGTGCAGCCGCACTGGAAACCCCCCAACCTCTGTCTAGCTGAGATGGGTGTATGCGCCAAGCTAGCCGGCTCGCTAAGCCAGGGGGGGGGGTTGGCGACGTTTATCACGCCACGAAAACTGCCATTACATCGATTAAACTTCAAAGGCTTTCCGCCTCAAGACTGAAGAGTCCAATTTTTCTCACGAATTGTTATTTTTACTCGTATCTCAGGGTTTTGCCAGTACATTCCAGAGAATAAAACCGGTAAATGAGCTGCATTATTGCCTCTCTGTCATTGTGTGTACATGTATTTTTCACTCTCTCTGCCTCTTTTTCTCTCTTGCTGTGTTTCTAGCGCACCAAAAATTTCATGAGTACGAGGTCTATCTAAGCTATTTCGACAGTCCCTTTTTATTGTCTGCAATGCCTGCTAGCCGTAAAGCAACTAGTTTAAATACGAGTGTAGTAGCACAGCTGTACGCAACTGCACTTCGTCAGTTTTTCAAAACCGAGATAAATGTACGTGCGTAAGGGCCGGAAATATTCTGTCATAAAAACAGTTCGGAAAAGCAAGCAGGGAACAGAAAAAGCAAAAGCACATTATCAGTCTCTTGTATGCAGCCACTCACCTGAGCTTGTCATCTTCCACACTTTTTGGTGAGTAAAAATCATGAATTTCATCATACTTATTATTATATTAAAGGGCCACTGTGAGTGACACAGGGTAAATTGTACGAAAAATTGTTTACAGTGCAAGTCATGAAGCAAATGAACCTTTCCTAAACTTTGTGAGTATTTAAGGCTACTCTTTTTAAATAGCCCCGTACAATCAGTTTGTATTTTGCAAAGCCTTACCTACATTTATAAGGAGCTAGGGGAACTATCGTGAAAGGTCAAATCGTCGAAAAGGTAGATAGTTACTTTTTGCTTCCTATTTGGTTTTTATTTCGTCCATGAATTTGGTGCGCTTGAAACAAGGAGTTGGATAATTAGCAAGGTGGAGTGGAAACGAGTTTTACCTCATGAGGCCACGCAAATTGTTAAGATAAGGAGCCAGCACTGAATGTCTATGGCTCTGTCTGGCTCTATCTATGCTAGTCTGGCCTCATGAGGTAAAAGTGAAAAACTCGTTTCCACTCCAGGTTGCTAATTATAGAACTCTTTGGCTTGAAAGAGTCCATCAGAGTTCATATTCACCATAGACTAAAACTAAAACGACCAGGCATTGTTTCCTTTTTGCTATATCAATTTCGTTTATTTCCCGCTCGCCGGGGGGGGGGAAATAAAACTTTATATTTAATTATAAACAAAATCGAAAATTACTGCAAATTACACAGATTGAACAAGGAAAAGTAACAAAAAAATTACGTGAATTTGTTAATAACAAGTTAATGTTAAGTTACTATTGATTTGAAGAATGATATTATATGTTATTATAGGATAATTACTCGAAACTAATAACTACACTGTTGGTCTCACCGTTGACATCAATCCGCATCTTCTTTCTAGTAGGAATATCCGCATCTCGCTGCACCCTAGTTTCAGCCACTGACTCCGTCGTAACCTTCTGCGAATTTTATTGCTGAGTCTAAAGCCTTCCTGCTTTCGGTGAACTCGACATCAGTCCATAAGCACCATTGTTGGCCGACCACGTTTCGCATGTGATATTGGAGCATTGAAAAAAAGTCCTTTAATGTGCCGGCCGAATATCTTTCAATCCGTTTCGTTCTCACCTCTAGAATAAACATCTTCAACAAGTAGTTAAAATAGTTCTTCGTGAATTCCTCCATCTCCTTTAATACCATTAAAGATGGTCCACTTATGTAGCCCACTGGTTCTTCTTGAACTGATGCCATTCACGAAATGTAGCGATCATCCACTCACACTTTCTTATTGTGTTTGGCGGAAGAGTACTTTGAATCAAGGCGGCATCTACTTCAACGTCCGTCAGACTTTCAAACCGTTCGCTAGTCATGTCGTGAAAATCTATATATGTATTTCCTAATCCTCTCTTTGTCCACCAAGACTAATTTTAGCGTATGGTCCTCTCTGCGAGATTCTTTACTTTAGCCATGCCTTCCAGCTATTTGAATGAAGAAAACCAAATAGGAACACAAAACGGTTGCTCGTACATTAAATTTTGACTCAAAAAATCAACCGATGTAAAGCGACACCCATTATTTCTGCTTTTAGGGAGATACGGCTGCCTCCATCGTCCGTTGAAATCATACTTTGCTTTTATATGTGCAGTTAGCTACATTATGAGCTTTGAAAACGTTTCAAATCAAGAATTCGATCGCCGGAAATTCCAAGATTTGCAGACAGAAGTGTTTCGGCATGAGACTAAAACACGTAACAAGTATTGCATCGAGTCTCAAAAGGATAAAAAAAGAAAAGATTTCGTTTTACTGAATCTGCCACCGAATTTTGCCGACTTCCTACGAGTATTTTACCGAACTTGGCGGGATATATTTGACGCCAAATTTCTCTTTATTGAGAAGTTAAGAATTATTGACTGGTTAGGCGAGTCAATAATCGATAAGAATCAAATGTTTTTTCCCAGCAGTCGCATGACAAACCTAACCGAATTTGACGTCTTCAGCGATAAAAATGTGAATTTGGATTTGAGAAATTTGTCTGGTTTTGCATCAAAAAAACATTTTCCAGTGCTAAAATGCAGTTTTTACAATCCATCAGATAATAAGCTTCAAGCAGCACCTGTTGAGATCGAAAAATTTAAAAAGTTCCGCATTGATCTCAACTTGCTACTAGGAGAGAAAAGACTTATTATTGGCGGTAAATCAGCGATAAAAGCAACTCTGCAAGGTAAATTGGACGTTATTGAATCGTCATCGGACGCCTGGAAGATTTTGGCTCGCTGCGTATCAGGCGGCCTCATAGAAACGTCGAAAGCTCTGCTGCAAAAGGTTTTAGAAGAAAATGAGGACAGAGCACCGCTGGGCGACTTGCTGATGCTTGCTGCAGATGCTGGTCAGCACAGACTAATCCAACACCTACTGGAAATAGAAGTCTCCCTTGACAGCGTCACAGATGATGATGGCAGAACGGCTCTCACTCGGGCTTGCATGACAGGCCAGGTTAGAGCGGCAAAAGTGCTGCTTGACCACGGTGCGAATGCACTGCACAAAGACAAGGATGGTCTCACCAGTATACAGTTGGCCGAGAAACTCGGACATTATCAAATCGTGCGACTGTTTGACGGGTAATTGCATTGGACTTGCGTTGGTGAATTACCAGTATCGTTACATTTTAGAATTCCAAAAACTTTGCGTTTTAACCGTGAGCTATGCTATATTTCAGCGAATACTTCAAGTACAGAGTCTTGCATACATCCTACTTCTCGTTGGAGCAGCCGTAAGTGTGGTAAAAGTATGTTTATTGTTCTTCAATATCTTTTACAGCTGGGTGGACTGAAGAAATGCAAGAGTTAAGTGTCTTGCTGAGGGACACAAAATGTTCCGAATGGGTTGAGAATCGAACCTCCGACCTTTCAGTCGTGAGTTAGTCGCTCTAACCACTAGGCGTCAGCTGGGGTAATTGAGGGTGTGTGTGGCGACAACCCCCAGTCCTTGGACTGAACAGCGGTACACGGCCTTCAGGTGCGCCGCGCAATAGCTGCGGCTGAGCTGGGCTGCATTTATGCCCTATTAGGGTAGGTGTAGTCGATTTTTATTATCTGCAACAATGCATGTAAGTGCTTGGCTTAATATAGTGAGCCATATAGGTAGGTACGAGCACAAATTGATCGGTACACTAGATAGCTAACATTTATATATGGGGGCCAAATTAAGATCCTAAAATTTTCTAGATAGGACTGTTCTGCTATTCAAATTTACTAGAAGCATTTCCAATTTTCAGAGCTTCAGAATAGATACTTAAGTCAATGCTGCGTCCCAATCTGTCCTAACTGCACAGCTTGCTTCCCTTAATTTATTTGTAACTAACAGATTCCTTATAGTTGTCCATTTGTTGAATGAAAAATTCCTCAATTTTAGAATGGAAGCTGACGCCTAAAAAAGCATTGCTCTTCACAAGATGCTGAAAGAAGCTGGATTCACTTGGCAGAGAGCTAAACTGCAGCAAAAAATGGCGGACTCGATGGAGGATATCGTCAGGCAAATTCACGAGAACAATGAATACATTCACTTGGTAGGAAGCTTCGCTGAGGGATGGGGTTCCAGTCTGACCCAGCTAAATGGCCAAGCGTCGGATGATTGTGACATGAATTGGACATGTCTTGTCGGGCCTCGAGAGCCAATGCATTTACTCAATGGATGCAGCTGCAAAGCGGTGAAGAAAACCAGATTTGAAGTTAAACAAGGTTATGTCCAAGTGGATGCTACCATTGGTAAGGCCACAGAGAAGGAGAGACTCTGACTTAAATTAATTTTTATATTTTATTTTACTAACTACATGTAGTGACGCGCTGCGTATTTTAAAACTCTTCCAGGAAGTGAACCAGCTATGACTGCTGCAGAATGCGGCTCCAAGCCGGCTGAGAGCTTCTGCTTTGCCAATCCATGCTGCTCCAACTCGATTGCTGAGCAGACAGTTATTCGTGGCTGCTTTGAAGCAAACGTATCGCCTTTGCATCTGGTTCGAACAGCCAGACCCACTGCTGACCACGAACTTCGGGTTAGTTTCAGCTTTCTGGAAAAAGCCATCATGAGGAGTTTAACTGATTGTCAAGGTCAACTTTACATCCTCATGAAGTTCGTACTCAAAATATTTGTATCTGGTCAAGTCGCTACAGCGGGTCTCAAGACGTACCACGCCAAGACATTGCTGCTTTACTTACTTCATAAGCACGGTTTTGATGAACAAATTTGGAGGCCAGACAACTTAATTTGGCTTTTAAACGAGTCGCTCGACAAACTACTCGAGTTCATCGACTCCAATCCCGATCCGGACATATGTATGCCGAGTTTTTTTCTCCCGGACAGCCCTCTGTACTTCACCAATGCTGGTGTTGGTGGCGACTTTCAGCAAACGAAATCGAGAGTTCGAGACCAGCTCATGCGACTTTGCACAACTAACGTAGCTGAAGCTGTCGTAAAAAGGCTGCAGCACCAGCTGAAGCCGCTGCAGAATGAAAATTTCTATTTTCATCCATTTACAATGGTTCCACTGCAAGCCTTGAACCCGTTGCAGACTGAAGGAAACCCAGATATCAGCGTCTCTACATTCGGAAAGCTGTACGATGTGGTTCGTAGCTACTTTGAACAGTTTTCGGACAAGGCTGATGATGCCATGGCACTCTTAAAGCCTCTAGAGAACCTGACTTGGTGCAAGACTTCAGTAGCTTGTTTGAAGATTCTTCTGCTACATAAAGTTGAAGACTTAGAAGCCGCAAAAGAAGTGCTGAAAGGACTCGACAACCACACAGTGATGCGAAGCTGGAAGCCAGATCAAATTGAAAAGATGCATCAAGTGTTTCAGGACACTGATTGGGCATGGCGATTCTGTCTTCCCTGTCCTTCAGAAGTTGCGGATTTCTCATGCCTGCCAGAATTTACCAGAAACCTGCTTGTTATTCGAAAATCTCGGACGGGAAGCCCTCATCTGTACGTGAACTTCTGCTGCCTCGCGTGGAGCCTGAGAGCCGAGCTGTTAGGAGTTACAAACAGCGAAATTGATGCCTGGTTTTCGCAATTACAGGAGTACCCTGACTTTGAAGAGCACATGACCATCGCTCATTACAGCAGCTCTAAGAAGCAAGTACAGTTCTGTCTAGCCAAAATGGAAACTATACTAACCGAAAATCGTCTGGCATTCGACACAAGAGACTGGGATAATGTTGAACGTTTGAGAAATAAGCTAAAGAACCTTGTACTGAATGAGTACACGACGAAACCTGCAAGAAGGTTAGTGACTAAAGTATTTTTTTCAATGAAAATAACACGGATCAAAGGTACATTTTACAATTATCTCTGTAGCATCATTTGTTCATTTTACAGGAGACCACAAGATTGGAGTGATGAAGATCTTAATCGTCACGTTCACAGCTCATCGGACTTAAGTATTCAGCTGCCGCCATTTAAGGAGACGCTGCTGGTAATTGCTGCCAAGAAGAACAGAAGCGACATAGTCGAGAAGCTATTAGAAAAGGCCCCAGCAGTCGTCTCGATTTGCGACGTATCAGGCAGATCCGCCCTGAGTTGGGCGAGCTTTCTCGGCCACCTGCAACCGGTGAAAGTGTTTCGGCGAATTCTGGACGAAAACGTACTGCAGATTGAGACGAACAGGCCCGATAACATGCGACAGACGCCTTTGATGCTCGCAGCTCACTCTGGCCATGATGAAGTAGTTTCAGAGCTGCTACAGATGGATGCAGATCTCAATCTCGAGGTGAGTTCACGAGAAAATTGCAATTACACACTTAAAATACGCAAACAAGCTGGAGACACAACAATTTTTACAGGATCGGCTTGGCTACACCGCTTTGACGCATGCAGCGAAAAATAACTTCGCTAAAGTGGTGAAAATATTGCTTGACTCCGGATCCAGCATCAGACCTGCTGATCGATTTGGTAATACACCAGTTATTTGGGCCGCTCGACAGGGCTGTCAGGAGGTTTTGAAGGTTCTGAGTGAGCGCATCGATAGCCTACAATATTGGGAAGTTGTTGGAGAGTACAAGAGAACAAGCCTGCAGTGGGCGGAGCTGGGCAAGCATTGGGAGTGTGCAGCTTTTATTCGAGAGTGGTGAGTTTTGTGATGCTTAAATAAGACTTGCCAAAAATAAAGTTTTTTTGAATGTACATTTACGACGATTTAAAAACTTTCAGCATTAGACAACTGACGAATCAAACCAATCAAGGCCAAGTCTATTTGGATCATGAAAATCCAGAGGACCCGGACAACTCAGCAGGTGGTGTTGGCGCCTCAGCTGGAGGTTCTGCTGGCGGATCTGCGCAGGGAACTGCGGGTGGCTCAGCATCTTCTGGTGGGGCGACAGCTACTCAAAGGCAACGATACGACGTTGGCAACTCAGATGATCGATTGGCCATTGTGATCAACAATATCATATTTAACGATCCTGCACGACTTCAAACACGCGTCGGGGCTGAGAGAGACGATGAGCTCGACTGCTTGCCCCTGAGTCTGCAAAAGCTGGGTTTTAAGTATCATCTGTTACGAGACGTGGGCAGAGCCTTTTTCGATGAGGTCAGAGAGCTGAGAATATTATTCACGGAGGACGAGTACAAAAATTGCACTGCGTTCTTGCTGTGCATCATGTCGCATGGTTTCCTAGGCTCCGTGTACTCGTCAGACGGAGCTGAAGTCAAATTAGACAAACTTTTCGGGCGCATTCAAATTCACAAATGGCTGGAAGGAAAACCGAAGATTTTCATTACACAGGCCTGTCGTCACGTCCCACGGGAGATAACACTCCCAGTTTGCCACGGTCTTGGAAATTCCTGTAAGAATGAGGACTCGCTTTATATCTACAGCGTCGTTGAGTGTGACATGTCAGATCGTAATCGCAACACAGGTACCGTGTTCATTCAAAAGTTCAAAGACTCAGTTCTTGAGGCTTACAGCGATGACAGTCCGGATTCGCCAGTAGAGTTCACACATTTACTGCCCAAGGTGACATCAGATGTTTTTAATGAGACTGATAACTGGCAGATACCGTGCTATAAGTCTACACTACGAAAGCTGCTCTTCTTTCCAAAGTTTTGATTTTTTGAACGCATCAAATATGTACACTCGCAGAAACTTTACTAAAGTACAATATCCAGCATGGTAAGATGGAAATTTTTAAAGAATTGCTTCTGAAAGTATCAAACTTTACTACGAGCTCGTAATTTTTTGAATAAGCTACTGTTAGTAACATGATGACCTATTCCCCAAAGAAGAGAGTTTATTTGTCTGATTTTAAGTTTACTTAAGCCAAGTGGTTTCTAAGATGCTACCAGTGGATGACCTCTGGCTTGATGTTATATGTAGCTAGGAGTAAGTTTGAATGATGAACATGTAGGATGTATATAATTCATAGTTAGATGAATGTGATCAGTTAGGTGAATATAGATTCGTGACGTATAGGGAGTCGTGTCTTTATTATGAAATCAATCTAGGCCCTACACAGATCATATTAAACAAAGCTAACGTCCAAAGCAAACAATATTTTTTCAGCAAGTTTTACGTTTCTTGAGGTTTGAAATCTAAGTAATTTTTTTCACTTTTCTTCAAATTAATGAAAGCATTGTTACTTTCATTTTTTCGAATCCTTCCAATACCAAATTTCATGCGTTAAGCATCGGAAATTTTTGATCAACTTTTTTTCATTAACTCGCTGAATTAAAATGGCACGTTGCATGTTCTAAAATATTATATATGACTAATCTATCAAAATTGCATGGTGTTCGCGATCGACTATGGTGGCCTTTTTGATTCTCTAAAAATCATAGCCAAAAATATATTTATACATTCCTCCCACGCTGCCAATTTTTGAAAACATTTATCTACATTTTTATTCATCTGTTTTTCGTTTCTTCCAAACTTGTGTTAAGACAATAAATTGCAAAGATTTCGCCAAAGAATTTTCTGGCACTGCGGCCAAAGTGCGGCCCTCTCAGAGGCCCACTGATCAGCCCACAGGTGGCCTGATGTGGCCCATTGACGGACCACTGAACTGAAGCCCTCTGGTCAGCCCACTGGTGCATGGCCCACTGAATTGAAGGCCGTCACTGAATGACACTTTATTTGATACTGCTTGCACAAGACAAGGCCCAGCCCTAGTCTGTAACTTTAACTATCAGCAAGGTTTGCTAGAATAGCGTACTGTGCTTCTCAGCGGCACATGTTATGCGGCACACACCAGTGGTCATGTTCAGACCACTTTCTACATTTTATAAGTAAACAGTGACTGGTTTATGCCAATCAGAATCAGAATGCCTGCCTGCCTGCCTGCCTGCCTGCCTGCCTGCCTGCCTGCCTGCCTGCCTGCCTGCCTGCCTGCCTGCCTGCCTGCCTGCCTGCCTGCCTGCCTGCCTGCCTGCCTGCCCTGCCTGCCTGCCTGCCTGCCTGCCTGCCTGCCTGCCTGCCTGCCTGCCTGCCTGCCTGCCTGCCTGCCTGCCTGCCTGCCTGCCTGCCTGCCTGCCTGCCTGCCTGCCTGCCTGCCTGCCTGCCTGCCTGCCTGCCTGCCTGCCTGCCTGCCTGCCTGCCTGCCTGCCTGCCTGCCTGCCTGCCTGCCTGCCTGCCTGCCTGCCTGCCTGCCTGCCTGCCTGCCTGCCTGCCTGCCTGCCTGCCTGCCTGCCTGCCTGCCTGCCTGCCTGCCTGCCTGCCTGCCTGCCTGCCTGCCTGCCTGCCTGCCTGCCTGCCTGCCTGCCTGCCTGCCTGCCTGCCTGCCTGCCTGCCTGCCTGCCTGCCTGCCTGCCTGCCTGCCTGCCTGCCTGCCTGCCTGCCTGCCTGCCTGCCTGCCTGCCTGCCTGCCTGCCTGCCTGCCTGCCTGCCTGCCTGCCTGCCTGCCTGCCTGCCTGCCCATCATCTGTCTATTATCCATCTGTCCACCTATCTACCTATCCTTCCCTATATCTTGATGTGCATCTAGTTCTGTCGGTCCGTCTGTCTACTTTTGTCTGGATGTATCTTGAGGTGCGTGTCCACGTATATCTGTCTGTCCAGTTCATTCTACAGTATTATAGATAGTTCTGCAGGTTCTAAAACCCTGTCTTCATTTAGACCTGTATTGTACGCATTGCATGCTCCAACGGATTCTTAACCCTAATTTTCATTTAAAGTCGCTCGAACAACTCCGAGAACTGGACAAAAAGTCACGGTCCATCGCTCGTGGCTTTAGTCGAGTACGCAAATCATTGGCGAACACACTTCAGTTACCACCTGCTGCTACTGGTAACGGTCGTCAAGCTTATGCGCGTGCGGTGGAGCCTGCTGGTACGACCAAGCCGCTGGCGTCAGGTAGCAGTGCGGCTAACGGCAGCAGTGCCGCCGACACGACCTGCAGTGTCCACATGTAGTCGGGGGCGGTGGAGCCTGCTGGATCTGATGAGCAGCCTATTGTCGTTGATCCCGACGAAGACAGTGGCAATTTAGCTACGGGCAGCAATGCACGAGCGCCCAGTGAGACTGGCGGTGTCACGATGCAGAAGACAATTGAGCCTGTTGGCTCGAACTACTCCGATGATGAAGATGTACAGCACATTGTTGTTGATCCAGATGGCGACCTTGCCCAGGATGACGACTATTGGGGCGGTGCACCTATGTCTGCCGAAGATCTAGATCCATGTGGCTGTGATGACGATGATGCTGATGATGATGCTGGTGCTGCTGAGGTCGCCATGCAGCCAGGAGGGAGGAATGGGGCTGCAGTGTTTGCGGGCTCTGCATTGACTCACGACTCCTTAGCTGCGTACATCCAACTGTTTAGTGAGCGTCGCACAACAACCTGTTAAAATCGGCGGCGTCACTTGGGTCGGAGCCTGCAGACGCCTACCTGCAGACGCGTTCGCGTTGCTGAAACCTGGACGCCGAATGTCTGGACGCCTGGACGCCTGGACCTGGACGCCGCGATGAGGCGGACAGGCGGCTCAGGATCGGCGCGTGAGCAAATCAGCTCAGGGTCGGCGCGTATTGGCGGTGATTTTCTCAATCAGTCTATAGCCTTAGCTATTAGTACTTTTTCGTCGTCGATCACCTCAGCATGTGCCTCGTCCAGCGACCGTCGTGTACCACTGATGGCTGAATTTCCTACAATACTGGTTCGCCGGTCCGACCTGCCCGAGTTGGATGCTGCCACGAAAGGACTGAGGCAAGCACCAAGGAATCAGAAGAGTCGCAGGCGAGCCATTCGGCTCGTTATATCGGCTGTCTGTTCCGATGCGGACTTCAAGACCGCATCCTGGGCTGGTCGTCAGACCAATACTGCCAAGTCTGCCAACCGGATTGAGCCAGACAGCTCGAAAAAGGCGGCCATAAAGGCGTACCTCGTCAGCAAACTTGAAGAGGCCGACAGATGCGTCATACAGGATGCCGAATTAGGCAGAGTCTTCCGCCGCACTGCCAGAACCCGCCGGAACCGCAGCTCAAAAAAGGCGAGCGAGCCAACTTGCTCAGATCCGTCGACAGCACTGCTTCCAACTGCAAGCGGCGGCGGTGGCGGCGGCGGCGGCGGTAGCGGCGGCGGTGGCGACGGAGTCGACGGCGACAGTAACGATTCGTCAGATGATGACCTGTGACTCATTTTAAAGTTTTTAAGTTTTAAAGTTCAAATTTTCGACTTCGTGCCTAAGACGTCCAACGTCTAAGGCGTATATAAATATAGTCAAACAAAATGCCCATCAGTCAGGGGTTACAATTTTATATTTGAGACTGGACACAAATGAGTGCACGTTGTTACATTGTAACAATATGTAACACTTCACATTGTAAATTGTTGTATAGTGGGCCGTCAGTGGGCCGATCAGTGCGCTTCATTTCAGTGGGCCGATCAGTGGGCTTCATTTCAGTGGGCCGATCAGTGGGCTTCATTTCAGTGGGCCGAGCAGTGGGCCGAGCAGTGGGCTGATCAGTGGCTTCATTTCAGTGGGCCGTCAGTGGGCCGAGCAGTGGGCCGATCAGTGCGCTTCATTTCAGTGGGCCGATCAGTGGGCTTCATTTCAGTGGGCCGATCAGTGGGACGAGCAGTGGGCTGATCAGTGGCTTCATTTCAGTGGGCCGTCAGTGGGCCGAGCAGTGGGCCGATCAGTGGGCTTCATTTCAGTGGGCCGTCAGTGGGCCGAGCAGTGGGCCGATCAGTGGGCTTCATTTCAGTGGGCCGTCAGTGGGCCGAGCAGTGGGCCGATCAGTGCGCTTCATTTCAGTGGGCCGTCAGTGGGCCGATCAGTGGGCTTCATTTCAGTGGGCCGTCAGTGGGCCGATCAGTGGGCTTCATTTCAGTGGGCCGTCAGTGGGCCGATCAGTGGGCTTCATTTCAGTGGGCCGTCAGTGGGCCGAGCAGTGGGCGCCTAGCAGTGGGCCGAGCAGTGGGCCGAGCATGATTTGTAAAAATAAGCGGGCTTTTTCAGTGGGCTTTTGGGACACGAAGTGGCCGATCAGTGGGCCAATTTTAGTGGGCCAATCCTGATTTATTTTCAACCGGGTATTATATTGATTTTAGCTACCGTAGTAATTCACATCGTGAAATATTTTTTTAAAAGTAACACTGTAAATCAGAGATTCAGCTTAGATTTACATATATTTACTTCTCAGATGAAATTGTTGTTTATGTGCGTAAAAAATAAATTTCAATAGCATATGCCAAATCTATTTTTCTTTCGTTTATCTTTAACACGGACGAAGCTTTTAATGGACTTGTACAAATAAATTCCAGAGTTCGCTTTGTTTCATGTCCAAAATTGACACAATTTTGGCACAATACACAAAAGTAACAATGTATACTAGCTAGTAGCTACATGGCTATCTACAATAGCGGGGTTTCCCGAATGTTTCGCATCATATTGCATTTGACAGTCCCGCAACCATCTTCCCATTTTTCAAGCTTAAAGTTCACATCGTCCAAGAGTCTTACTATAATAGTCGCTTCCGCAAGCTCTTTAATCGATTTCGATGATTTTTAAGCAAAATTGGAGAGGCAACTTCGAGACTTTTAACCTTCAAGTTTATAAGATTTCGAGCTTGTGAATTATGTTGTCTTTGACGTATCGAAATTTCGGGATTTATGAGGTTAAGCGACCTAGCTACGATATTACTTTTGTAGTGATCTGCTAGTTTGGTGTTCGGCGTCGCACTATTGTCAGCAGCTTCCTTCGCCCTCGCCCTCGCCCTGGGTTGCTGTCTGCCGCTGGGCAGCCTCCCTCCCTTTTTGCTGCCTGTTCTCTGGCGCCCCCCTCTTCTTTGCGCTCTTGCTTGCAGCCACGAGCTTCTCTGCTGTGGCCTGCTCTGCGGTTCGTTTCTGTCCTGAGGTCACGCTGGCGGCCTGTTTTCCTTGTCATGTGAGCAAGTCACCTGACAAGTCTTGTTTTCGCGAAGTCCTAAAGTGCAGTAAACATGTTTACTGCATTCGTTGGCCCGTGTTTACAGGAGGAATCACGTGCTTCGGGGCCCTTGCCTTCTCTAAGGTAATAGGTGACTCATGTTTCTAAAAATAGATTATGAGCCATGCACTCTGTGCACTTTACCCGCAGAGCCTGCCTTCTCTAAGGCAGAGAGTGACGTCAGTTCTAAAATAGAACAGAGTCAGGAGGTCCGGCGCACACTGGTGCAGCGGGGATTTCCTGCCTATAAATACGTGCCCCTCACCCTTGGTTCAGTCAAGAATTTGTCTTCTTAGTCTCCTACTCGTAGTTGTCGAATTAGTCTTCTTATTGTCTTCTTGTTGTTCTTCTTTAGTCTAGTTTTCCAGACTCCGTTCAGTTTTGCCCATTGGCCTGACTAAACTTAGACGCCTAAGCCTAAGGGAGACTAACACTGCCTTCCCAGCCCCTGAGCCCGGCGGGATCTGCTGACCAGGACGCCTTGTTCATTAATCTGCAAATCTGCACGCTGTGCTGAGTTCGTTGACTTGTTTATTTCGTTCCGACGGGAAGCTCACCTCACTGAAGGCCGAGACCTGAAGGAACTGGTGGCAGCACTACCTACGCTACTAAGAGCTAATATTAGAAAGCTTCCGGTTGAGAAGACGGAGAGCCCAAATCACTGTGCTAGACAGCAGGAGAAGCACAGGTACAACATTGGTGGCAGCGGTGGGATTCAAAGACCTACCAGGCCACCTCGAGACAACCCCGAGACAACCATAAGTACTTCACTTTCCCGCGCAACATTTTGACACCCGTTAGATTGCTGTACGGGGTTTAGCTGGCTACATGTACGTCTTGTTATACTTACGAGTATTTGAAAACGATACGAGTTACATTCTTATAACAATATTTGATTACACCTGCCCTATAATAGGCAGATATGCAACCGACAGCCCAGCCGCAGCTATTGCGCGGCGCATCTTGAAGCTTGCGTACGGCTGTTCAGTCCAAAGACTGGGGGGTCGCCACACACATTAGGCTACAACCCCCTCTAGAGTTACCTACAGTTAGATAAACTTAAGAAGACTTGTAGAATACAGTAACAGTAAAAATTCCAAGCCTTTTTGGTCCTTATTAATCGTAAGCTACAATTGAATATCTAAAAATTATCAGAGCCCGTCAACTTTGGATGGCTGCACAACAGATAGTTCTATCATATACTTGAATTTTGTGTGCTTTATGAGTTATGCTCTTCTATGTAGAAACAAAAATTTTAGTCCAACAAAATGGACTAAACTGACTAAACTAAAAGGCATCGTTCTCAACAGTCGCCTCTATTATTTCATTTTTATAGCTTCCCAACTGCAATTCCACATTCTTCATGAATAATAGAGCTGTCCATGCAACAGCGGGAGCTGGAAAGCTTCCCAAATTGATAGATTCAGTCGATGCGACAGCAATCATTTGGGGTGGGATAAAGTGATGACCATGCAGCTATCAGCCTGCCTGTCACAGGTTCAGACTAAAAGTCGCATACTGGTACCATTTCATTTCATTTCTGCCTCTCATTCCACTCACGTGCCCAGAAGCAAGCTCGGTTTATGACAAGAGTAAACCCTCTCTATGGCTGCAATTTTATCTTGCTGCAAAAAATTCCGAAAATGATTGAACCGAAAAATCCAAATATTTTCTTTTTATTGATTTTCTAGTTCTTAGAAATCGCTTGCTAAGTTTGAACGTTGATAAAAATTAGTTGTATTATTTTAAATAAAATAGGTTTTTACATACGAGTAATATAGTTTCCTTACAAGACTCATTATAGCAAGGTCTTGCACTTCTAAACAAACAAAGTAGAGTCAGCGTCATTGGGTAGAACATAAAAGGTGCGCCATAATTAAGTCAGTTTTCTATGCAATTCATATGTGAGCTAAAATCTGGTTATACATTTAAATTGGGTCTCAAAAAAGTCAGTGTAGTATTAAAACTGAGTCAATAAGATCGGTATTGCAAGACAGTGCAGAGTTCCATTCATAAAAAGTTCTTACCTAGTCTGTTCAACAGGTATATATTTGTAAATTTATAAGCTTTACAATAAAGTGAAGCTTTAGCAGATTAGCATTTCAAACTCCTTCATTGAATATTTGTGTTGAAATTCAAAGAGCCAACTGATACCAGTAGCACTTGGAACATTTTCGGCCTCAGGAAGATTATAGTATAAGCCGTTTGGATTAGTATGATGACATACTTTGTACCACCAACCTCCTTTATAAAATGCAGCGCAATTGCTTGGCGAAAGATCGTTGTCCGAGTTATAGGTGCTAAAGTACATACCATTGTGATACGCCATCGAGTCTCCAACCTGGCTTGATGAGCTCGAAAATCCGATAAAACTTAAACGAAATTTCTCAGCCTCGTTGGCAACAGAGAAGCTGCTGTACTCAGCCCAGTGCTCAGTGTCGTCCCACTTTTTCATGCTCACGCGAAGAGTTCGAGCAGTTGGCGAGGTCAGCCAGTGAAGAGTTCGAAGGCCTGTATTGAAAGGTATAATTAGTCCTATTTGTTGAATTCCGAAAGGCCGACAATATGTTCAATCTTATAATTATTGTCGACTTAAATTCAAGAAAAAATTCTGCAAGAGGCTGTCAAACGCACAGAATAGAAGCTAGGCCGGTTACCGCTCCTCCTGTCTCCTTTGAGCAGGGGTCGGAAAACTCCAGCCCGCGAGCCATATGCGGCCCGCGAAGCCTCTCCATCCGGCCCTCGGGTCCTTTGAAATTTCACAATAGCAATCCGGCCCGCTTATGGTTTGTGTCTTATCTCAGCTCTCTAACCTCTTCTCTCCCATTTGCTCTCTTATCTCTTCTCTCATCCCACCTCCATGTTTGTCATCTCACCTTTCCCGTCTTCTATTCTCTATATAAGATCTATGGCCGAGTCCTGCATGAGAGTATCATTCTAGACGCAATTTTAGTCTGACTTTTCTCGAACAAAGATTTTCAGAGATAACACCTCTTTGATGCAATGCATTCTGCAAAAAAAACTGTTTAAAGAACAAACAGTACATAATTTAAAATAGTTTTAGTTTAACCCCCAGTCAAACAGTTGCACAAGTTGTCCACTGAACGGTAATATTACGACTTAATGAAACGGTAACTTCTAAGGGTCCTTGCTACGCACAGGTACGCACCAATCCAGAAGTTTCGGCTCGGCTCCTGGCCAAATCCAGCAGCATAATCTGCCCAGTTGCGATGGAAATCGATCGTGTTGTCGACTCGGTGCTGAATTGTTGTCCAACAAGTTGGCAGTGATGTCACGAAAACCTGAAATATATATTCGACATGTGTTCGCTGATACCACCGAAGTTGTTGCGAAATCATTTCAAATCGCTAGAAGTTGGTCACCTACTTTTATTGATGATGAAGTCGCAGGGCTGCTCCGCGGGAGTCTGAGGCAACGAGTTTTCGTCGCTGGAAAAAAAGGTGTCGGGAAAGTTTTGCTTGAATCTAAAAAAATAGACCGGCAGTAAAACATTCATGTTTTCCTCACCTAAAAAGCACTGAGACTTCACTGCTCCATCGCCTTTGATGAAGACCAGAAGCTGATCACTAAGCAGGTACTTGGCTGCAAAAACGGCGCACTCCAGCAAATCGTTGGCTTGGTTGATGAAAGATAGGCGGAACTCGCGCACTTTATCGCCTGACCAGCTTTGGCTGTCGACTTCGTGCAGTTGAACAGCAGAAGCAGCCGTGGCTAAGCACAGAGTCAGCAAAGCTACGAAATTGTACATGATTGTTTTGCTGAGTTGTTGACTATAGTCTGAGTGGGGATTGGAATCTAGTAGAATTTATGCATATGTATGTATAGCTATCTAATGTGTATTTGACGTGCGTAGATGCATATAGTCAGATGCATCTGATTGGACCACGTAGAAATTTCTGAGTTTCCTTGATAACAGAAAATCCACTGTACTCAGCCTAGTGCTCAGCATGTCGTCCCACTTGTTCCTGCGCACTAGAGAGAGTTCTCGCTGTCGCTGAAGCAGTTGGAAATTCAAACCAATTTCAAGGAAATCTGGACTGCAATAACAGCGACTTCTGCGATAGAAGTTTACCATAGAAAGATGGGACTGGAAACTCGGCTTTAGTGAGTAAGAAATGTGGGGGCTGGCTGATTTAAGGTAAGACGAACGCATGTATTTTATCAGCTTAAATAGTAAGCAAAAAATCCAAGGATATGCCAATAAATCTAACGACGGACGCATTAACGAACGAGGAAACAAAAGAATAGATGGCTTAATGTGCATTTCATCAAACGCCAGTGCGAGGCAGTGATGCAAATACATGAGAAGCAGTACGCTCTGCTTCACTCTGAGATGCAACGTGGGTAAAACAACCCAACT
Organism: Macrostomum lignano; assembly: GCA_002269645.1. Classification (NCBI taxonomy): domain Eukaryota; kingdom Metazoa; phylum Platyhelminthes; family Macrostomidae; genus Macrostomum; species Macrostomum lignano. The sequence goes on along the minus strand of NIVC01002235.1, from coordinate 146,561 downwards.
GTTTCTGAGGAGTCTTTGACTTTGGATGTGGCAGGCAAAGAATTTCTCGCAAAGTTGCGTAGGAAGCTTTGCTTCTAAGCATGAAGGTCAGACATAGCATAGTAGTGAGTGCCGAGTAAGGACGTGCATGCGGCAAAGTCAGACAGAGCAGCAGCTGTTCAGCCAAGAAAAGCAGCGTTCTCCGAAGACCAGAATCTTCTACGTCATCAGCAAGGCAACTCACTTTGTTAGAAAAATTTGTCGCAGACGTCTTTAGCAGTTTTACTGGTGGTGCTATAAAGTGTTGTCGAGAGCAGACCAGCTCTGAAGTTGACGGCCGAATCCAAGCAGATCAGATACGTCCACAGTGAACCCATTCCTGCTGGAAGATGCGTAAAAGTCGGATCGGATCTTGACACTGAACTCGACCTCGACTCGGTTCTTCTACTGAATAAATCCTTGCTGCCATTGAACTTCTTAAGCGCCTCTTGACACAAAATTGGAAGCTCAGCAGGAATGGAATCCGTCTTCCTGAACAGTTCGAGCTCTCGATTATCATCAGCAGTTGCCTGCGATTCAGCTGAAACAAGCCTATGTGCAGTTTTTCTTACAGAGGGAGGCGAAGCATTGATGGCGGCAAATGAGCAAACTCGGTAGGTGGATCAGCCGGACGTTTTCGCCCCTTCTTTTTGACCATTTAGGCTCCCAGAAGCCAATGCAGTTTGTAGATCTCCAAGTTTGGAAGATATTAATTGTTAACTTTTAGCAAAATGTTTTGAAGCCTGATTCGCATTTTATAGTCATCAATGTCAACAGAATAGTGCAAGCCATTTGGCTCCGCTAGTCTGCTTAAGAATACGTTCGTATTTTTAAATTTCCTAGAAATCGTCTAAATCAGTCGGTCGCAGCGCAGTTTGAAACAGCACGACGCAGTGACGGGAAAAGCCTGCATTGCCCTACCGGATGTGTTTGGCTCTCAACCAAATCAAGTCATCTCCGAGATGATTGTCACACCCGGGGGTCGTTACGTAATCATGTGCGACGAAGATAATAACAATAATTTCGTGTGCTACCAGGTGTGACGAGACGAGGACGACAGTGAAAACACGACGGAAAAAGTTTTCGACTTAAAAGACGTCACCAGAATTGATCTGTCGCTTTATGACGCATTTGCCACAGACGATGAAGAACTGTTGGTGACGCTTGCAGAAGCTAAGGTGGGTTAATTACCTTTGCATATTCGGTAGGCACTAATCTTTTTTTGTCAAATAAACTAATGACCTCGAGACTACAAGTTGTCTGGCCTGGTATAATCTGGCCTGGACCAGTATTGATCCTGTGATCTGTACCAGGACTGATATTAATGACATGGACTAGGAATGCTTATGAAGCTTAGATTAGAAATTCTTTTGACTTGGACTAGGACTAATCCCTGTAACCTGGACTAGGAATGACTTTGTGAATCGATTCTGTAAATTAGACGGGGAATATCAAGTGAAAATGAAGCTACGTTCTAAACAGTGGCAAAAGGCCGGGTTTAGTAAGACTAAAATTGAACAATCAAAAGGTGGGCCCAAAAACCGGCCGTTTGCTCAGTATCTCCTGCCTGACCGTCTGGAATCTTCGGATGCGCGTCAAAGAACGCGTACTATTCGACCAAGAATTTGCCAACAAAGCCATGGGTAAGCTGGACGATATGGACACCCTGTACTTTGCCAGCCTGGGCGGTCGGTTCGTTGTTACCGGACATGACGACGGCTACGTTCGAGTTTGGCACTTGAAGCAGTCCACGCCCTTGACCCGGCAGAAAGCGCACGATCACATGATCTGGGACATGTTTGCGCCCAGATGCAACTTGGCCACTGTTGGCGTACAATCTTCGGGCCAGACTAAAAAGTACACGATGTACTTTGTGTCTGTATGCGATGACGACGCCGAGATGAGCTTCAAACACTGGAAGCTGGACGTCACAGAAACTGCAGCTGACGATAGCAATGGCTGCTGGTCGGTCGAGTGCACCCACATGGCCACGTACAAGATGATGGATCTGATGGGTTCGACTTATAAAGTTTCCTTTTTAATTATAGGCCTTTTCCGGTACATTTGATGAACTAATAAAATCTAACTCAATGTACAGTATGTACGTGATGCAGGTAAGGAGGCTTAAGACGGTTTTAAAACCGGAGCATACAAAATCAGGTTGGGTAAGCATACTATAGGTATCGGTCTGGGTGCCTATATTTTTATGTACAATTAAATCAAGCATTTTACATGTAGAGCTCCTGAGTGTCGTTTACGAAAAAATTCCGGCAGAAGCGACGTACCAGATAAATAGTAAAAATAAACTCAATCTTAAATAAAAAAATTTAAAGAATTAATCCATACACTCTTTAGCCGAGAATTGGAAATTGACAATTAAAATCTGGAGCGTCAAAATATTTAACTAACCTTGTTATGATATTCATTTACGGTAGACGTTAGTACGAGTGTATTTCCGCATTAAAAGTCAAAACTCTGACTATAGTCACAAGATGAAGTTTAAATGTCTGACTAGCTTGCGACGGTCCTTTTGTTGGTAGTAAATTGTCGGGCACTCATATTTAAAAGTGCAAATTATTTATTTGCTGATTATCGCGGCCACCAACACCGTTGGCTACCAATGTCCGGTTTTGTTGCTCTGCCGCTAGCAGCAGCACCGGCCGAGTCTGAACCGCGTGCTCGTTGCTGTGCAACAGGCCGTAGCCAAAGTAAATAAGGAATCCGATAGCGCTCCAGACTATAAATCGAATCCATGTACTGCTTGATAGGGCGGTCATCAGGTAGAGATTGGCCAGGATAGACAGACACGGAAGGTACGGCACCCAGGGAACCTGTGAGAGCCAAGGTAAATAAGGACAATCAGTGTTGGTTTTAGTTCGATGTCGATGACAGGATTACAGGAACGTGCATCTGTCGTACGAAAATAACCTTAGAATTGATTTGTAACATCCTGATTGTTACGATACGTTTTAAAGTTAATTTCAACCTTTTTAATTTTCTTCATTCACGTCTGCAAAATGTACGTGGTCAAAGGTTCCGTAGGGGCTGTAGCCAGCAGCCCAGGCTCGATTCCATGTGCTGTCAGATTAATTTGGGGCTAGCTAATCTCGGCTTGGCTCTGCTCGTGCAATTAACGCTCTTATGACGGCCAACCCCCAAGGCACAGTGAAGTGTACATGCCTAACGATAAATAAAGTTAGGGCCGCTGTACACTCCTGTGTGAGTGTGTGCCTGTGCGTATGACTGCGTACGTATCAGCGCGCTTGTGTGCCTGCTCAGGGGAGTCGGCGGAATGGGCAGCAATGCCTCACGCCGGTTGTGCGACAATGTCGTTTAAAGTGCGCCAGGGTGCACACAGGCCCCTGCCTCTAAAAAGGCCGCGGTTTACAAAGGGTCTACAAAGCGACACAGGAATAGCATTTGTGAGCATCAGGTCAACCCTTTATAAATTTCTTTACCACTTTAAGACATATGAAATAGCATTACCTTAAAAGCCACTGGTTTTCGACTCTGCGGCTGCATGGCCAAACTGATCATGGCTAACAGACACAGTAGGCAGGCAATGGATGCCGGGATCACTGCTTCTGGCCTGCCAGCTCCCAGTTGGTTAGGCATCCGCTCAAGTACGAATGCCAACACACCTGCTGAGATCATAAATAAGCCGGAGTTGACTCGAGTGACCTGTTCAGTCAGATTGTTCGGCTCAGAGTAGCCACCTCTACGGAATGAGCAGCTCAGATAGGATTTAAGCGTAAATTTATCTGCTCTGGTAGACTCAATGAGCTCAACAAAGTCGGTTTCCTCAACGTCGACCAGTACAGTTTTCATTGAGCTTGTCGCTGCAACAACGGGCTCTTCCAGAACCTGCTGCTCTCCACTAGGGGTCTCACTCGGAGCAGACACTGCTCGATTGTTGAAAACGTCGCAACTACCGCGAAGTATGAGCACAGACAGGGCTACAAGAGTGTAAGCTAGTAGTGTACCGATAGACATCATGTCAACCAGTGCTTTCAGCTCGAACATGCATGCCATGACGCCGGCCATGACTCCCGTCAGGACGGTGGCAATTAATGGAGTAGCGAGACGCGGATGAACCCGAGATAGAAAGCGAAAGATCAACCCATCGCTAGCCATGGCGTAGACCACTCGGGGCAGGGGAACATGGCTCCCAGCAGGCTAGTGGACAGGGCGCAGATGGCGCCAACAGCGATGAAATAGTTGGCAACAAGCCAACCGTGAGCGGCGAACGCTTGAGGCAGGGGCGCCAACGGGTCCAGAGCGAAGTACGGCTGCATCAAGGTGAGAACGGAACTGACGCCGCAGTAGGCTACGAAGCAAATTGACAGACTCAAAATGATGCTGATTGGGATAGCTCGTTGAGGATTTTTCACCTATAAATAGATTAATCAAGAGCTGATTTTAAAACAATATTGGTATTCTACTACTAACATTTTAGTAGAGTACTTAAAATTTAGTTCTTGATTTTTTGCATCTAGCTATTGTTACAGTGGCGTACGCAGAGGAGCCCCAATCGTCTCTACAAAAGTTTTGCTCAAAAACTAATGGACAGATGGTACTCAACAAATGGCAGGATCCCAACTTTCAACCGGCCTAGGCCTAGGACGCAGGAGTAGGGGTGCCAACCAAGAGACAGGGGCGCCAACCAAGAGACAGGGGCGCCCAACAAGAGACAAGGGCGCCAACCAAGAGACAGGGGTGCCAACCAAGAGACAGGGACGCCAAACAAGAGACAGGGGCGCCAACCAAGAGACAGGGGCGCCAACCAAGAGACAGGGGCGCCCACCAAGAGACAGGGGCGCCCACCAAGAGACAGGGGCGCCCACCAAGAGACAGGGGCGCCCACCAAGAGACAGGGGCGCCCACCAAGAGACAGGGGCGCCCACCAAGAGACAGGGGCGCCCACCAAGAGACAGGGGCGCCAACCAAGAGACAGGGGCGCCCGCAAAGCTTTAACGATTCTCAACAATGAGGTTAAACTCTCAATGCACAGAGCGTGTACATGCCTGTCTGACAATGAGAAAGTCAAAGCTTCTGTCCACCCTGTGTGATCTATCGTGTGCTAGCGTACATAGCTATGTAACATTCATTAAAACAACTCAATGAACTCACTAACGAACCTCTTCTCCAGTCGTGGCAATCGCATCGAATCCCACAAACGCGTAGAAGCAGGTCCCAGCGCCGGAGACAACACCCTGCAGACCGAACGGCAGAAAGCCGCCATCGCCAACTTGATCGGCCGAGTACGTGACATTGTGGTACACAACCGTGCCGTTCAAGTCCGGTCGGATGCTCCAGTTAGCAAAGCTGGACAAGAAGCATCCCGCAACGAACACAACAGCCAGTACAATCAGGTTGATGAAAGTGAAGATGTTTGTCACCCAGGCGGACTCCTTGACCCCGATAGCAATGATAGCCGTTAGAAGCAGCACCATGCCCAGTGCGAACAGGTCAGGATAATCGGCCAGTCCAGGAAGCGATATGCTCATGTAGTCCTTGAAGAAGTCAATAATCTTGCCACCAACTAGGCTGTCAAAGTTCTGCGACCAAGCCCGAGCAACGCTTGCGGTTCCAATCACGTACTCGAGGATGAGATTCCAGCCGATGACGAAGGCCATCAGTTCTCCAACTGACACGTAGCTGTAGACGTAAGCGGAGCCCGACTTGGGCACTCTGGCGCCGAATTCTGCGTAGCACAGGCCAGCCAAGATTGACGCAGACGCCGCGATGAAGAACGACGCGACCACAGCTGGGCCGGTGGCTTTCTGGGCGACCTCGCCGGCGATCACGTAGACACCGGCGCCCAGGGTCGAGCCGACGCCCAGTGCGGTGAGGTCGAGAGTTGTTAGGCAGCGATTTAGTTGAGTCTCTTCCATGTGTGCTTCGTCTAGAGTCTTCTTTCGCGACAGCATGTTGGCTAGGAGCTTGATCTGGTAGACTAGTGCCATGCTGACGGTCTGAGCTGGCGAGTTGAGTATTGTAATAATTTTTACTGATGCTAAGTTAAACGTAACGGAGGTCACACAACCTTCTGGGCAAGCGTCCTGACACCTGTTTAAGCGTCCTGACACCTGTTTAAGCGTCCTGACACATGTTTAAGCATCCTGACACCTGTTTAAGCATCCTGACACCTGTTTAAGCATCCTGACACCTGTTTAAGGATCCTGACACCTGTTTAAGCATCCTGACACCTGTTTAGGCATCCTGACACCCGTTTAACCATCCTGACACCTGTTTAAGCATCCTGACACCTGTTTAAGCATCCTGACACCCGTTTAACCATCCTGACACCTGTTTAAGCATCCTGACACCTGTTTAAGGATCCTAATGACACCTGTTTAAGCATCCTGACACTTGTTTAAGCATCCTGACACCTGTTTAAGCATCCTGACACCTGTTTACAGCATCCTGACACCCGTTTAACCATCCTGACACCTGTTTAAGCATCCTGACACCTGTTTACAGCATCCTGACACCCGTTTAACCATCCTGACACCTGTTTAAGCATCCTGACACCTGTTTAAGCATCCTGACACCTGTTTAAGCATCCTGACACCTGTTTAAGCATCCTGACACCCGTTTAACCATCCTGACACCTGTTTAAGCATCCTGACACCTGTTTAAGCATCCTGACACCTGTTTAACCATTCTGACACCTGTTTAAGCATCCTGACACCTGTTTAAGCATTCTGACACCTGGTTAAGCATCCTGACACCTGTTTTGAGCATCCTGACACCTGTTTAAACATCCTGACACCTGTTTAAGCATCTAGACACCTGTTTAAGCATCCTGACACCTGTTTAAGGATCCTAATGACACCTGTTTAAGCATCCTGACACCTGTTTAAGGATCCTGACACCTGTTTAAGCATCCTGACACCTGTTTAAGCATCCTGACACTCGTTTAACCATCCTGACACCTGTTTAAGCATCCTGACACCTGTTTAAGGATCCTGACACCTGTTTAAGCATCCTGACACCTATTTAAGCATCCTGACACCTGTTTAAGCATCCTGACACCTGTTTAAGCATCCTGACACCTGTTTAAGCATCCTGACACCTGGTTAAGCATCCTGGCACCTGTTTAAGGATCCCGACACCTGTTTAAACATCTACCAGCAATAAAACAGCAATAAAATAAAACGTAAATAATCAGACAAACGTTTGACTGACCTTGCTTTTAGGCAAAGATAACAACAGCACTGCAGTTGAGCTTGCAAAGAGAAAGTTGTTTTGTTAAAGCACAGGGTTAATTTCAACGCTATTTAAAGCAGTTCTACTGAGGTCAACTCAAAAGTGCCAACAGACAAGCTGTGTACAACAACTTGGCGTGCTGTGTGCACGAAGTGAACTTCGAACTTCTTTATCTTACGGATTCTCAGACTGCTTGGAGATCGTATCAAGCATTCTAATGTGATTTTTATATTAAGAACATTAGGGCATAAGATAATAGTGCAGCATAGTGCTCAACTGTGGTTTAAAATTATTTATTTAGTATTTGCCAACAGTGCATTTATTAGATTAACAAATGACATTAAATAATCGACAACTATAACAAACCGAAATGTAAAAAGACTGTTTCTAGAAATCGTTTGAGAACAGAAAGGAACTCACATGAACTGACAGGAACTGATAGGAACTGACAGAAACTGACAGGAACTGATAGGAACTGATAGGAACTGATAGGAACTGATAGGAACTGACGGGAACTGATAGGAACTGACAGGAACTGATAGGAACTGATAGGAACTGACGGGAACTGATAGGAACTGACAGGAACTGATAGGAACTGATAGGAACTGATAGGAACTGATAGGAACTGACGGGAACTGACGGGAACTGATAGGAACTGACGGGAACTGATAGGAACTGACAGGAACTGATAGGAACTGACAGGAACTGACGGGAACTGATAGGAACTGACAGGAACTGATAGGAACTGATAGGAACTGACAGGAACTGATAGGAACTGATAGGAACTGACAGAAACTGACAGGAACTGATAGGAACTGATAGGAACTGACGGGAACTGATAGGAACTGACAGGAACTGATAGAAACTGATAGGAACTGACAGGAACTGATAGAAACTGACAGGAACTGATAGAAACTGACAGGAACTGATAGGAACTGATAGGAACTGACAGGAACTGATAGGAACTGACAGGAACTGATAGAAACTGATAGGAACTGACAGGAACTGATAGGAACTGATAGGAACTGACGGGAACTGATAGGAACTGACAGGAACTGATAGGAACTGATAGGAACTGACGGGAACTGATAGGAACTGACAGGAACTGATAGGAACTGATAGGAACTGATAGGAACTGATAGGAACTGACGGGAACTGACGGGAACTGATAGAAACTGACGGGAACTGATAGGAACTGACAGGAACTGATAGGAACTGACAGGAACTGACGGGAACTGATAGGAACTGACAGGAACTGATAGGAACTGATAGGAACTGACAGGAACTGATAGGAACTGATAGGAACTGACAGAAACTGACAGGAACTGATAGGAACTGATAGGAACTGACGGGAACTGATAGGAACTGACAGGAACTGATAGAAACTGATAGGAACTGACAGGAACTGATAGAAACTGACAGGAACTGATAGAAACTGACAGGAACTGATAGGAACTGATAGGAACTGACAGGAACTGATAGGAACTGACAGGAACTGATAGAAACTGATAGGAACTGACAGGAACTGATAGAAACTGACAGGAACTGATAGAAACTGACAGGAACTGATAGGAACTGATAGGAACTGATAGGAACTGACAGGAACTGATAAGAACTGACAGGAACTGATAAGAACTGACAGGAACTGATAGGAACTGATAGGAACTGACAGGAACTGACAGGACAGAAAATTATCAAGGGAGTAATAATATGATTTATTAAATAAAAAATCTTCATTCATGCATAGTTATTTATAGCTCTCTATTTGAATGAAATTTGTCGATTTGCTCAGCGAAGATATGCAGATGATTTTTAATCAAATCCCGAGCAGCAAGACTCAGCATCAATCATCTTCATCAGCCACTTTAATCAGAAAAATTACATTGCAACGAAACGTGTCTGATGCAGAAATAAAAAGCTGCATTTCGCCTGCCACACTGCCAGACAAAATACAATGGGCCGACAGACACTGAATGGAATCAATTTCTCGGGGAGTATTTTTTTATCTCGCTCTTTCTCTCTCGTTTTGCGCAGTCCCAGAGATAGCTAGCTGGTAATGGCGCCCGGAGAGCAGTGACGCTCTGTTGAAAATTTAATGCGGAGGAAAATCCTTTTAGTGCCTACGGGCTTCACTTTGTTAGATTGGGGTGGATTTTGGAGAATTGAGAGACTGCTCACCTACCTCCTCAATTGTTGTGAGGATAAAGCTTCATCTCGCTTACTTCTACTGTATCTAAGCTGCAATTTTTGTTGCTCCTAGCAACCGAATCACAAATTTTTATTATTTTCTCACAACAAACAGACGGCGGAGAGGGATGAAGCGCCCACAGCCTCCCCGCCTCCCCTCAGATTCCATCCCAGCGAAGGGGATTTAATGGGAGAGCGATAGGGAAACGAGCTGACGCATCGAGCGAGAAACTGAGGAAGACAGCTTCGAGAGGTAAACTGCTTTGGTAAGTCTATTCTCGCTACGCTCGCCTCGAGACCATTAAACGCAGCCTCGGACATTCTAACCACAGAATGTGAATTAAACAGCGTTTATTATTTACATAAACAAAGCAAGGCCATAGACAGCATAGAGCCATTTCATTGGCACACTTGACTTAGCTGCAAGGGGCTCCCGGGCGTCAAGATAACTCCGCTAACCCTGGGCGACCGTGGGCAGCTCCGGAGTCCCTCTCCAGGGAGTCCAGGAGGAGGTGAACGCGGTCGCTCGCCCTGAAGCCCTTGAAATTCGCACATATGTCATTTGCGCGTTTTTTCAGCTACGTGTAACGAATTCCGTACGTCCATTGAACAATTTGACAGAGTGACCGCTCTATAACGCTTTACCTTCCAGACAATTCATTCGCGAAACAACGAGAGAAAACAGCACAAAACTGCCCATGGCGTCGAGACCAGCCAGCGCTAGGAGTCGAAAATCTGCTAGCGGAGCCGAGCAGCAGCAGACGCAGCCGCAGGCGTCAAGCGCCAAATCGCGTCGCACCGTCCACGACGACGACGTTGTAAGGGCTGGGTCGGCCCAGTCGCGTGGTCAACTTGGCGGCAGTCAGGTGAGAACCGTCATGACCACTGTATAGTTCCGTACAAAGGAGCTAAGACGGTAGGGCCGTAACCCACCAGTGGTCCATCGCGGCGCTCTGATCGATGTGCCAGCGGCCCAGGATCGATTCCAAGTGCAGTCACATCAATTTGGGTCTAAATTGGAATCTCAGCTTGGCTCTGCTCGTGCAATTAACACCACTGAGGGCCAACCCCCAAGGCACAGTGAAGTGTACATGCCTAACGATAAATAAAGTTAGGGCCGCTGTACACTCCTGTGTGAGTGTGTGCCTGCTCAGGGGAGTCGGCGGAATGGGCAGTAATGCCTATCGCCGACTGTGCGACATGACGACTACGACTAATGGCCAGATGTGCAACCGACAGCTCAGCCGCAGCTATTGCGCGGCGCACCTGAAGGCTGCGTACGGCTGTTCAGTCCAAGGACTGGGGGGGGTCGCCACACACACCCTCAATTACCCCAGCCAATGCTGGCACCCATTTTACATCTGGGTGAACTGAAGCAATGCAGAGTTAAGTGTCTTGCTCAAAGACACAAATTGTTCCGATTGAGTCGAGAATCGAACCCCCGACCTTCAAGTCGTGAGTCCTGCGCTCTAACCAACAGGCTACAATCCCTTCATACTGAGATGCTAAGAATCAAGGGGAGAGCTAGGGTTAAAGACACGGCTCAAGAGGGAGTTGCTTTCGCAGAAACTGCGCCCTACATTCAACTAACACGATTTCAGGCTAACTTTCTACCCTAATCCTCATCGTTCCATTCAGGCCTGGGAAGCCAACGCCGACAATCCGACAACTTCTGCCACAGCCGACCAGCTGGAGAACTCGTCGAACTTTGGCAGCCAGGCGGCCATCATGCCGGCTAATAATGGCACCGATGATGAGGCTACCGGATGCTGGGGAAAGTTTAAGAGAGGCGTGCGCGGTAAGTTTTTTTCAACGGCTTGTACACTCGACGCCCCCATTTGCCCCCATTTGCCCCCATTTGCCCGGGAGAACCGATGAACGCATGACTCTGGGCCATAGAAGGGGAGAGGGGAGAGAAGAGAGATTGGAGAAAAGATGAGAGGAAAGGGAATAAAGGAGAAGAGTGGAGACAAGAGGAGAGAAGAAAAAGATTTGAGAAGAGATCCAAACCTTGAGCAGACTGGATCGCTATATTATTGTAAAGTTTCAAAGGACCCAGATGGACAGATACTGACACTAAATGGCACACCGACAATAAACGGCACACCGACACCAAACGGCACACCGACACCAAACGGCACACCGACACCAAACGGCACACCGACACCAAACGGCACACCGACACCAAACGGCACACCGACACCAAACGGCACACCGACACCAAACGGCACACCGACACCAAACGGCACACCGACACCAAAAGGCACACTGACACTAAATGGCACACCGAAATCAAACGGGATACCGACATGAAACGGGACACCGATATGAAACGGGACACCGACATGAAACGGCACACCGACAATAAACGGCACACCGACAATAAACGGCACACCGACATCAAACGGCACACCGACATGAAGCGGCACACCGACACCAAATGGAACAACGACATCAAATGGCACACCGACATGAAACGGCACACCGACACCAAATGGAACAACGACATCAAACGGCACACCGACATGAAACGGCACACCGACATCAAACGGCACACCGACACCAAACGGGCACCGATGGCGCCAAAGGAGCTGTTGGAAAACTGTTAAAACTTTGAACAGGGGGGTCAGGGGGTGTGAGGGTGGCGACCCCATCTAGCCACTCCCCTGGCTAGGCTCCTGGTAACCAAGACTATATCATTTATCTAAAATCGACTCACTCAGCCGTCTGGATGACAAAGGACACGGAGGATGTGTCGCAGAACGCTGAGTTGAAAATCAAGACCACTCTGCGCGAGCTGGTCATGTACTGCCTATTCTTGGTGGTCATCTGCATTCGTAATAATGCCTAAATTTAAACAACTTTATTTGTTTCTTTTATTTAAATCACGGCTATTATAAACGTGTAGTTTAATTTTACACCTCTGCTTTCCTGTGAAAATCACACTTCCTGTACGATGCTCACAAAATCACCATTTCACAAAATGCAGTTGTGTGGCGCACCAATTACACCATGGATACTCGCGAGAACCGAGAGCTGTACATCAAGACCACCCTGAGAGAGCTCATCGTGTACTGCCTGTTCCTGATAGTGCTAATGATCTGTACGTCACTTTCACTGACTTATTATCGAATTTACGTACTTATAAATTCAAATTGTATGGGGCACTGCATAGAGCACAGTAAGTTTAGGGTTAGGGTAATTAGGGTTGGGGCCTGATTGAAGTTTAGGTTGGGGCCAGAGATTGATCCATGGCAGCCAAAATAGTGACAGTCAAGCAGTGACAGTCAAGCAGTGACAGTCAAGCAGTGACAGTCAAGCAGTGACAGTCAAGCAGTGACAGTCAAGCAGTGACAGTCAAGCAGTGACAGTCAAGCAGTGACAGTCAAAACAGTGACAGTCAAATCAGTGACAGTCAAAACAGTGACAGTCAAAACAGTGATAGTCAAAACAGTGACAGTCAAAACAGTGACAGTCATAACAGTGACAGTCAAATCAGTGACAGTTAAAACAGTGATAGTCAAAACAGTGACAGTCAAAACAGTGATAGTCAAAACAGTGACAGTCAAAACAGTGATAGTCAAAACAGTGACAGTCAGGGATAGTCAAAACAGTGACAGTCAAATCAGTGACAGTCAAATCAGTGACAGTCAAATCAGTGACAGTCAAATCAGTGACAGTCCAATCAGTGACAGTCAAATCAGTGACAGTCAAATCAGTGACAGTCAAATCAGTGACAGTCAAATCAGTGACAGTCAAATCAGTGACAGTCATTTTTAGTGTGTAACAAGGGAAAATTCAGTAAGTAAAATTAACTACTTATAATTCCAGTGACCTTCGGCATGACCTCGTCAACAATGTACTATTACACGTTCGTGATGAACTCGCTGTTCCTGACCACGCCAACCGCCAGCGGTGCCACTTTTACGTCGGTGAAGAACTTCGCGGACTGGTGGGGGGTGAGCGATCGGCTTCCTGGCACACCGCTATGACAGTAATAAAAATGAAAAATACCCAAGGCATGATATTTTTCCCGATTAAACCCTCAGTTCGCCCAAGGCCCCCTGATCTCCGGCCTGTACTGGGACACCTGGTATAACAATGCCAATGTGACCGATCCGAGAGAGCGAAATTTCATCTACTATGAGAACAAACTGCTCGGCGTGCCAAGGATGCGACAGGTAATTGGCTGTTGATTTTGATTGATCAATCAATGTGGAATTTTGAGAGATGACAGGGTTAAGCGGGAGTTGCTGAGAGGCAATGGATCAAACGGGAATGCACCCTGGCGCACTTTAAGCGACATTGTCTCACAACCAGCGAGAGGCATTACTGCCGCGGATACGTACGCAGTCATACCCACAGACACACACACAGGAGTGTACAGCGGCCCTAACTTTATTTATCGTTAGGCATGTACACTTCACTGTGCCTTGGGGGTTGGCCCTCAAGGACGTTAATTGCACGAGCAGAGCCAAGCCGAGATTCCAGTTTAGCCCCAAGTCAATGTGACTGCACTTGGAATCACGCCTGGGCCGCTGGCTCATCAGAGCGCCGTGCTTGACCACTGGGCTACGCCATGCCCCCCTTGACAGTCCTATTCATGGTGGACGCTTAGGTTTTGGTGAAATCAGTAAGGAAAACAATAAAATAAGTTAAAAACAGAGCAGCAAGTTTCCTTATTTATGCGCGGACGTGTGCTAAAAGGGTTGTGTTGTAAGGGATGTAGCCTAGTGGTTCGGATGTCGGACTCACTACTGAAAGGTCGGGAGTTCGAGTCTCGACCCACTCGGAACAATTCGTGTCCTTGAGCAAGACACTGAACTCTGCATTGCTTCAGTTCACCCAGCTGTAAAATGGGTGCCAGCATTAGCTGGGGTAATTGAGGCTGCGTGTGGCGACTCCCCAGTCCTTGGACTGAACAGCCGTACGCAGCCTTCAGATGCGCCACGCAATAGCTGCGGCTGAGCTGTCGGTTGCACATCTGGTCAAATTAGGCCAGGCGTAATAAATTATTCTCATTTTATAAATTACAAATTAGAAACATTATAGATAGTTATTAACGCTGCCCAAAAAATGGCAATCTGTCCGCCAGGTTCGAGTCCGCAACGACAGCTGCTCGATCGCGACAGATTTTCGCGCCAACATCCGCGCCTGCTACGCCATGTACAGCCGCAGCGCCGAGAGCCGCGAACCGTTCGGCTACATGAACTCGACGGCTTGGAATTACAGCACCGAACAACAGCTAGACGGTCGCGGCTACTCCGGCAAGCTCGCCACGTACAACGGCGGCGGATATTACATCGATCTGGGCCGGAGCCGCGAAGAATCCACTGCTAAAATTGATGAACTCTTCCATGGCCTATGGATTGACAGAGCTACCAGGGCTGTGTTCATTGACTTCACAGTGTACAACGCTAACATTAACCTGTTCTGCGTGATCAAATTGATAGCTGAATTCCCGGCAACTGGCGGCGGCTTCACCTCTTGGGAGTTTCGCACTGTAAAGCTTCTGCGCTACGTTGAACCTATCGACTATTTCGTACTGGCCTGCGAGTGCATCTTCATGCTGTTCATCTGCTACTACATTGTGGAAGAGATCATCGAGATCAAGCGGCACAAGCTGGCTTATTTCAGCTCGTTCTGGAACTGGCTTGACATTGTCGTGATTGTAATTGCCCTGGTCTGCGCCGCCTTCAATATCTACCGAACCATCAGCGTTGGGAACAAGCTCACCAGACTACTGGAGGACGAGACTCAATATCCGGACTTCGACTTCCTCAGCTTTTGGCAGGAACAGTTTAACCAGGCCATCGCTATCACGGTGTTCTTCGCCTGGGTGAAGATCTTCAAGTACATCAGCTTTAATAAGACCATGACGCAGTTGAGTTCAACTCTGGGCGCCTGCGCTAAAGACTTACTGGGCTTCGCCGTGATGTTCTTCATTGTATTCTTCGCCTTCGCCCAGCTGGGCTACCTGATCTTTGGCACCAAAGTTGAAGACTTCAGAGAATTTCAGCAGGCCATTTTCACGCTGTTCCGCATCATTCTGGGCGATTTTGACTTCGCCAGTCTGCAGAACGCGCACCGAGTGCTGGGCCCAATCTACTTCATCCTGTACGTGTTCTTCGTGTTTTTCGTGCTGATCAACATGTTCCTGGCGATCATTAACGACACGTACAGCGAGGTGAAGAGCAACCTGGCTAATCAACCGAACGACTTCGAGATGACCGACTATTTTAAGCAGGTAGGGTTTTATCCAATCCAAATATACTAAATCTCTAAGGTTTGTATGTTTGTCCATAACGCTCTAGAGATTGCAATTCTTGACCAATTTTGATCGCGTTTTCGCCAAAAGATTCAAAATTGTCTGGAAAGAAGACAGTTAAAATTGACTATACTATAATCGTTAATATTCAGTGATTCGTGCACATTAAGGAACACTGCAACCTTGACAAATTGCTGTGCCAAATGGATCTGTGAGGTGTGCCCAAATGGATCTGTGAGGTGTGCCCAAATGGATCCGTAAGATGTGCCCAAATGGATCTGTAAGATGTGCCCAAATGGATCTGTAAGGTGTGCCCAAATGGATCCGTAAGATGTGCCCAAATGGATCTGTAAGGTGTGCCCAAATGGAACTGTAAGGTGTGCCCAAATGGATCCGTAAGATGTGTCCAAATGGATCTGTAAGATGTGCCCAAATGGATCTGTAAGGTGTGCCCAAATGGAACTGTAAGGTGTGCCCAAATGGATCCGTAAGATGTGTCCAAATGGATCTGTAAGATGTGCCCAAATGGATCTGTAAGGTGTGCCAAAACGGACCTGTGAGATGCGCCAAAAGAGAACCATGAGGTGCCAAACTGGAGCACAAGGTGTGCTTCAATGTAGGTCTGTGAGAACTCATCCTTGAAATCAATTTTAACATTCTTTTCAATAGAACTCTCGCATTTAATGTTATTAAAAATTAAACACATAGCGCATCACGTGCGCTCTTTAAGCTTCTATAGTACAAGATGTTCAGCCCAGTTTTAGATGTTGTGTCGCAACACTTTGCTCGTCGCCATAGCAACGCCAAACTCAAGCAATGGAGAGAATACATAATTAATTTCAGGGAATTTAGATTCAGCTTAAGTCGGCTATACGAATATTTTATTAATTCCTGATTCAAACCGCCCCTTCTCTTTCCTAGCGAGCCGGCCGTGTACTCGACAAGCTGCACCTGCGACGCGACAAAATCGTCGACATTCAACGGGCGATGCAATCTGCTGACATGAACAACGACAGGCAGCTGGACTTTGAGGAGTGGCGAACCGAATTGAAGATGTGAGTTTGAGCCAGTTGGGGACCTGCTGGCCAATCTGACAGCATATTTCCCGACACTAATACCTACTGACAATATCCCCTACTGACAATATCCCCTACTGACAATATCCCCTACTGACAATATCCCCTACTGACAATATTCCCCTACTGACAATAACCCCTACTGACAACATCCTCTACGGACAATATCCCCTACTGACAATATCCCCTACTGACAACATCCTCTACGGACAACATCCCCTACTGACAACATCCCCTACTGACAATATCCCCTACTGACAATATCCCCTACTGACAATATCCCCTACTGACAATATCCCCTACTGACAATATTCTCTACTGACAATATCCCCTACTGACAATATCCCCTACTGACAATATCCCCTACTGACAACATCCCCTACTGACAACATCCCCTACTGACAATATCCCCTACTGACAATATCCCCTACTGACAACATCCTCTACGGACAACATCCCCTACTACTGACAATATCCCCTACTGACAATATCCCCTACTGACAATATCCCCTACTGACAATATCCCCTACTGACAATATTCTCTACTGACAACATCCCCTACTGACAATATCCCCTACTGACAATATCCCCTACTGACAACATCCTCTACTGACAATATCATCTACGGTGTTCTCAAAAATAATACGAGTATCTTGATGAAAACGTCTTTCTAAGCAACTAACCCCTAGCTGACACTCTTCTTACAAACATCGCTTGCCTCAAAAAATTGTGCGTTTACTTTTGGCCTCCGAACCGCCAATCACAATTGAAGGCGAGGCTACGCTGACGGCGAAATTGAGGCCCTGTTTGCCCGGTACGACATGGACGGCGATAGGGTGCTGGACGAAGACGAGCAGCGCAAGATGCAGTGGGAGCTCGAGGGACAAAAGGTGAGGCAGCGAAATGGGCAAATTTAAAATCGGTGAATCAGGGATTAGTGAATCAGGGGTCGGTGAATAAGAAATCAGTGAATCAGGAATCTGTGAATCAGGAATCTGTGAATCAGGAATCTGTGAATCAGGAATCTGTGAATCAGGAATCTGTGAATCAGGAATCCGTGAATCAGGAATCTGTGAATCAGGAATCGGTGAATCAGAAATCTGTGAATCAGGAATCGGTGAATCAGAAATCGGTGAATCAGGAATCGGTGAATCAGGAATCTGTGAATCAGGAATCGGTGAATCAGAAATCAGTGAATCAGGAATCTGTGAATCAGGAATCGGTGAATCAGAAATCGGTGAATCAGGAATCGGTGAATTAGGAATCTGTGAATCAGGAATCGGTGAATCAGAAATCGGTGAATCAGAAATCTGTGAATCAGGAATCGGTGAATCAGAAATCGGAGAATCAGGAATCGGTGAATCAGGAATCTGTGAATCAGGAATCGGTGAATCAAGAATCCTTGAATCAGAAATCGGTGAATCAGAAATCAGTGAATCAGGAATCGGTGAATCAGAAATCAGTGAATCAGGAATCGGTGAATCAAGAATCCTTGAATCAGGAATCGGTGAATCAAGAAGCGGTGAATTAGGAATCGCGCTATTACAGAACAATTAGAGGTCAAAGAAGGATACATGGCAAAAAAACCATCAAGAAATCCTCCCCACCACGCATGCCCGCACCCCTCAGGCCGCCCTGAACAGTCAAATCGAAAGTGAGCGCGCGGAGCAGCAGCGCCAGGGCAGCGCCGGCGTCGGCGCCGACGACGGAGACGCCGACAACGACGAACTGGCAGGCGACGACAGAGACGGCGCTGTCAGCCTACGCGGCTCGATGCGCAGCGCCACCAGAGGCGGCCGACCGAACACCAGCGGCAGCAACAGCGGCGGCGGCGGCGGCAGCGGCGTCTCCGTCGACGAGTTCACGACGCTGTCCCGCCGGGTGGACCGCATGGAGCACAGCATCGGCGGCATCGTGAATCGAATCGACTCTGTCCTGCTGAAACTCGAGAGCATGGAGCGCGCCAAGCTGAAGCGTCGCGAGACGATGAGTCGCCTGCTGGACTCCATCGGCGAGTGCGAGGGCGACAGCGAGGCTGAGAAACGGGAGAAGATGGAGCGCATGGTTCGTCAGGAATTGGAGCGCTGGGGCGGCGCCGGAGAGGAGGAGACGCCCCCGGCGGCAGCGGCGGCCGAGTCGGAGCACCAGCTGGAGTCTGCCAGCGGCCGAGGCAGCGGTTCCGCCGCCTCAAAGCGATCGAACCGTTGAGAGAGAATAAAGAGCTCTTCGAGATGACATCGCCAAATCTTGCTAGGCTATGCATGGAGCACTTTTAACATTTATAATCATATCAACTATATTAATCCGACTGTAGGCTCATGGGACCCCTGTGCCATGGATATTTTATGTTATTCAACAACTATATTTTTCTCTGTGCAAGATGAAAGCCTATCTGATAATAATAATTTTACCCGATTTTTTCTGCCCATCTGTTTCTATATAAAGAATATTCTTACACAATATCCAACGGAATAATATTTTATCAGACCTATTAGCCAGCATTCTGAAAAGTGTTTTCCGATGATGGCTTACTTAATTTTTCAAATCTGGGATCTGGGGCTGGCCCAGCAACTGAGGATCTGGGAGGCTGGCCCAGCAACTGAGGATCTGGGAGGCTGGCCCACCAACTGACACTCTGGGAGGCTGGCCCAGCAACTGAGGATCTGGGAGGCTGGCCCAGCAACTGAGGATCTGGGAGGCTGGCCCAGCAACTGACACTCTGTGAGGCTGGCCCAGCAACTGAGGATCTGGGAGGCTTGTCCAGCAACTGACCCTCTGGGAGGCTGGCCCAGCAACTGAGGATCTGGGAGGCTGGCCCAGCAACTGAGGATCTGGGAGGCTGGCGCAGAAACTGTGGATCTGGGATGTTGGCCCAGCAACTGAGGATCTGGGAAGCTGGCCCAGCAACTGAGGATCTGGGAGGCTGGCCCAGCAACTGAGGATCTGGGAGGCTGGCCCAGCAACTGAGGATCTGGGAGGCTGGCCCAGCAACTGACACTCTGTGAGGCTGGCCCAGCAACTGAGGATCTGGGAGGCTTGTCCAGCAACTGACCCTCTGGGAGGCTGGCCCAGCAACTGAGGATCTGGGAGGCTGGCGCAGAAACTGTGGATCTGGGATGCTGGCCCAGCAACTGAGGATCTGGGAGGCTGGCCCAGCAACTGAGGATCTGGGAGGCTGGCCCAGCAACTGAGGATCTGGGAGGCTGGCCCAGCAACTGAGGATCTGGGAGGCTGGCGCAGAAACTGTGGATCTGGGATGCTGGCCCAGCAACTGAGGATCTGGGAAGCTGGCCCAGCAACTGAGGATCTGGGAGGCTTGTCCAGCAACTGAGGATCTGGGAGGCTGGCGCAGAAACTGTGGATCTGGGAGGCTGGCCCAGCAACTGAGGATCTGGGAGGCTGGCCCAGCAACTGAGGATCTAGGAGGCTGGCCCAGCAACTGAGGATCTGGGAGGCTGGCCCAGCAACTGAGGATCTGGGAGGCTGGCGCAGAAACTGTGGATCTGGGATGCTGGCCCAGCAACTGAGGATCTGGGAGGCTGGCCCAGCAACTGAGGATCTGGGAGGCTGGCCCAGCAACTGACACTCTGGGAGGCTGGCCCACCAACTGACACTCTGGGAGGCTAGCCCAGCAACTGAGGATCTAGGAGGCTGGCCCAGCAACTGAGGATCTGGGAGGCTAGCCAAGCAACTGAGGATCTGGGAGGCTGGCCCAGCAACTGAGGATCTGTGAGGCTGGCCCAGCAACTGAGGATCTGGGAGGCTGGCCCAGCAACTGACACTCTGTGAGGCTGGGCCAGCAACTGAGGATCTGGGAGGCTTGTCCAGCAACTGACCCTCTGGGAGGCTGGCCCAGCAACTGAGGATCTGGGAGGCTGGCCCAGCAACTGAGGATCTGGGAGGCTGGCCCAGCAACTGACACTCTGTGAGGCTGGCCCAGCAACTGAGGATCTGGGAGGCTTGTCCAGCAACTGACCCTCTGGGAGGCTGGCCCAGCAACTGAGGATCTGGGAGGCTGGCCCAGCAACTGAGGATCTGGGAGGCTGGCCCAGCAACTGACACTCTGTGAGGCTGGCCCAGCAACTGAGGATCTGGGAGGCTTGTCCAGCAGCTGACCCTCTGGGAGGCTGGCCCAGCAACTGACCCTCTGGGAGGCTGGCCTAGCAACTGAGCATCTGGGAGGTTGGACCAGCAACTGAGGATCTGGGAGGCTTGTCCAGCAACTGACCCTCTGGGAGGCTGGCCCAGCAACCGAGGATCTAAGAGGCTGGCCCAGCAACTGAGGATCTGGGAGGCTGGCCCAGCAACTGAGGATCTGGGAGGCTGGCCCAGCAACTGAGGATCTAAAAGGCTGGCCCAGCAACTGGGGATCTGGGAGGCTGGCCCAGCAACTGAGGATCTGGGAGGCTGGCCCAGCAACTGACCCTCTGGGATGCTGGCCCAGCAACTGACACTCTGGGAGGCTGGCCCACCAACTGAGGATCTGGGAGGCTAGCCAAGCAACTGAGGATCTGGGAGGCTGGCCCAGCAACTGAGGATCTGTGAGGCTGGCCCAGCAACTGAGGATCTGGGAGGCTGGCCCAGCAACTGACACTCTGGGAGGCTGGCCCAGCAACTGACACTCTGTGAGGCTGGCCCAGCAACTGAGGATCTGGGAGGCTGGCCCAGCAACTGACCCTCTGGGATGCTGTCCCAGCAACTGACACTCTGGGAGGCTGGCCCAGCAACTGAGGATCTGGGAAGCTGGCCCAGCAACTGACACTCTGGGAGGCTGGCCCAGCAACTGAGGATCTGGGAGGCTGGCCCAGCAACTGACACTCTGGGAGGCTAGCCCAGCAACTGAGGATCTAGGAGCCTGGCCCAGCAACTGAGGATCTGGGAGGCTGGCCCAGCAACTGAGGATCTGGGAGGCTGGCCCAGCAACTGACCCTCTGGGATGCTGGCCCAGCAACTGACACTCTGGGAGGCTGGCCCAGCAACTGAGGATCTGGGAGGCTGGCCCACCAACTGACCCTCTGGGAGGCTGGCCCAGCAACTGACCCTCTGGGAGGCTAGCCCAGCAACTGTGGATCTGGAATGCTGGCCCAGCAACTGAGGATCTGGGATGCTGGCCCAGCAACTGAGGATCTGGGATGCTGGCCCAGCAACTGAGTGTTGTACTCCACACCCCCTCTTTCTCGGCACCTTGATTTTAACTCCTGTGTAACATTGCGTCGTAGATGTACACTGACTCTAGAGCAATCAATTACAGAGCTTTGAGCTCAAATATAGCTCGTAGCTCGTATAATCGTACCCCATGCTTAAGTCGGGGCCGTATGCGTTTGGTTCAGCTAAGCTTCTGGCTCTCGCGTCAATCACTCACTGGTTTCGCAAGCTAAGCTATGTCTATTGAAAACAGTGGCCAGACAGGCACGGTCGTTCAACTGCAACTGCCTCCACCAAAGAAACTCAACGTCAACCAAGAAGCACACGCCCTGTCATCAAGGTGGGAAGATTGGTCGTCGCGGTGTGTTTCATCCACGCTTCCGGAGTCAAGGATCCAGCCCAGCAGAGACAAGTCCTGTTCTACACAGGCGGGAGGGAGCTGGCTGAGCTATACAAGCAGCTGACCAACAGCGGAAACACCGTCGAAGAACTCATCAAGGCTTTCAAGGACCACTTTACAGGCCGCAGGTGCGTGTCGTTCTCAAAATACGAGTTGTATTTCCGAAACTGCACGCAGCAACCAGGCCAGAGCATCGACGCATGGGTCAGCCAGCTGTACAAGGCTGCAGAAAGCTGCGACTTTGACAATCTGCGCGACTCCCTCATCCGCGACCAGATTGTCGCTGGATGCAACTCCGAGCAACTCAGACGACGGCTACTGCAGACCGCCAGCATCAACTTGCAGGATGCACTGCAGCTGTGCCGAGCCTTCGAAGCCGCGAGCCACCAGTCAGCAGCCATGGAGTCACGCCACGACGAGACAGTCAACTCGATGAGGCACACCAGAGGTGAGCAACAAGATGGACCATCCTACAAGCCTGGCAGCAAGTCCAAGTTTACCGCTGCGGTGAAACAGCAGCAACACCTGGAAGAATCCAGCAAGTCACCAAGCGATGAAGGGGAGGTATTCTGCCTAACTGAGACCAAGCTGCCGCTGATGAGCATCTCTATCAACGGTAAGCGGATCGAGGCAATTATCGATAGTGGCGCCAGCTGCAACGTCATCGACCGGGTGACCTTTCAAGATCTCAAAACAACCAAAACGCCACTGCTTCGATCAGCACGGCAGTTGTACCCGTTCGACTCGAAGACACCACTGGCAACCGCCGGCAGAGCTGAGCTCCTTGTCAAAATCAGCGGTCTCGGGGAAGTGGTGGACTTCATAGTAGTGCAAGACCCGGGCGTCACCATTCTCGGAAGGGCAACGAGCGAGAAGTTTGGAGTACTACGAGTGGGTCCAGCACCGGAAACCCACATCAACAGCATCCGGGTTGCTGGCAAGGCAAAAGAAATGTAGTCCTCGAGTCCGGAGGCCAATTCGGCTAACCTTCCAGCAAACCACCAGCTTGACAACATCCTCAAAAGGCACCGGGCGCTCTTCCAAGGAGTTGGCTGCGTCAAGGACGTCGAAGTGAACATCCGACTCAAGGACAACGCCATCCCAGTGTGCTACCCGCCTAGCCGAGTGCCAATCCACCTACGAGACGCAGCCATCAAAGAGCTCGACGCCCAGCTCAGCGAAGGCATCATCGAGCGAGTATCCGAGCCTTCCGAATGGGTCGCTAGAATGGTGGTGGTACCAAAAAGCACTCCGAACCAGGTGCGAATCACCCAAGACCTTCGAGACATCAATCAATACGTAGTGCCGGAGAAACAGCCGATTCCGACCTTTGAAGAGGTCACAGACGAAATGGCCGGTTCACACTTCTTCTCGGAGCTAGACATCAATAAAGCCTTTCACCAAATCAAGGTCGATCAGGAGTCACGCAAGTTTCTAACCTTCTCGACACCACTGGGCCTGATGAGGCTCACGCGACTCTGTATGGGCTTCACGTCGGCTTCAGAAATCCCTACAGCGTGTGATGTATACAGTACTCAGAGGCCTGCCAGGAGTGAAATGGGTGCACGACGCATTATGGTGTGCATGCCCGCGACATCCAGGAGCACAACAGTCGCCTAGCCAGCTGCCTTCAGCGTCTTCAGGGACACGGCCTGACTCTCAACCCGTGCAAGTGCAAATTCGCAGTGCCAGAGGTCAACTTCCTGGCCATGCGACTGTCGGCAAAAGGAATCCAGCCAGCTGAAGTCAAGGTGTCGGAGATCAAAAGCTTCAAAGAACCAATGAACGCCTCCGAAGTCCACTCCTTCCTCGGTCTGGTTACGTTTGTCAGTCGCTTTATGCCAGGCCTGGCGAACATGACGAAGCCGTTGCGCGACCTGACCAAAAAGAGTGCAAGCTGGCTTTAGGGCGAGCAGCAGGCCAAGGCTTTCCAAGTAGTCCGAGATCGCGTCGCAGTTGACAGTACACTGGTCTTTTTCGACAAGAACCGGCACACGGAACTCGTTGTCGACGCCAGCCCCATCGGATTCGGCGCCATTCTCCGCCAGATTCAGTCCGACGGCTCATCCAAGCCGGTTGCATTCGCAAGCAGAGCCCTATCGGCAGTCGAGTCGAGGTACTCACAGACGGAACGGGAGGCTCTCGCAATCAAGTTCGGCTGCCTGAAATTTTGACTCTATCTCAGCGGCGCCACGAACTTCATTGTCGTCACCGACCACAAGCCGCTGACCTTTATGCTCAAGCCTGGCTCGCGCCCACCTCCACGCATCGAAAGCATGGTGCTCAGCATCCAGGACATGCAGTTCAACGTCATCTATCGGCCAGGCTCGTTCAACCCGAGGGACATCCTCACCCGGCAGCCAGAGCCCGCTCCGACATCGATCGACATCGGCGAGATCCTGGACTCAAACTTCATCGGCAGCATCGCAGAAGCGGCGACGCCGAGAGGCCTGTCTTTGCAGCAAGTCCGGGAAGCCACGGCTTGTAACGCCATCCTATCGACTGTGCTGTCATCGTTCAGAACAGGCAATTGGGGATCTGCGGGATGGCAGCATCCGCCACCAGGCACGAGTTGACAGAGGCTTCTGGCGTTCTGCTGCGAGACCAGCGATTGGTAATCCCAAAAGCCCAGCGTCCTCCAGCTGGCTCACCAAGGACATCAAGGCGAGACCAAAACGCTGCGCCGACTCAACTCCAAGGTCTGGTGGCCCGGAATGTCAGCTGAGGCCAAGCAACTGGTGGCGTAGTGCCTGGAATGTGCGGCCACCAACCATCAAGCGGAAGTTCTAGCAGCCCCACTGCAACCGACTGAGCTGCCGGAGTCTGCCTGGTCCACCATCGGCATCGACTTTCTCGGACCGGCCAACGGCCAACATTTCCTGGTGATCGTAGACCACTACTCGCGCTACCCCATCGTTGTGGCGATGAAGTCGATCACAGCTGACCGCACCACCAGACAGTTACAGCAGGTCTTTGCGACCTAGGGATTCCCCAGCAGATCGTGACGGACAACGGTCCGACATTCACATCAGAAGCCTTCAGGAGTTTCGTCACAATACACAGAATCAGTCACCGCGGCGCATCACACCGTACCATCCAGAGGCCATGCAATGGCATTACCGAGTGGATCAACAGGTCCCTGAAAAAGCTGCTCCGCATCTTCAACGCCCCAGGAACCGACTGGAGGAGGGCATTGCAGGAGTGGCTTGCCGCGTACCGCAGCACTCCGCACACGGCCACAAGAGTCGCCCCAGCCGACCTGATGTTCGGGAGACCAGTCCAAGACTGCATTCCAGGAGTCAAGCCGCAGGCTCTAGCAAATACGGTCAGGAACAAAGACAATGTTCCTGACATTGTTCCTTCAGTGCAAGGCCGCCATGAAGCACTACGCCGACGCGACAAGATCAGCCACAGAGCATCGCATCCAAGCTGGCGATAAAGTCCTCCGCAGAAAAATCCAGCCGTCGAAAACGGACACGCCATTCGAAATTCAGCCCTGGACGGTCACGGAGTTCAAAGGCGACTCTGTCATCCTGGAGAACACGGGCGGCAGCAACTGCATGCAGCAACAGGAGACGGACCAGACAAGACCGGCGGTCCAGAAGGCGACCTGACGGCCGCTCCAGCACCCGCGACGTCACCGGCCGCAGACGGTGCCGGGAAACTGCCAGTCGCGAAGCGTCCGCATCAAAGAAGCTGCAAACTACCGCAAGTCGATTACAGAACCTGATTTTTTTCATGCAAACTGACGGACCATCCTATAAACCTTTTTTGATTTTTTTCGCGCATGGAATTTATTTTTCTTAAATCCGATTTCACTCCGTTATTCTCCGCGAAGGGGAAAGATGTACTCCGCACCCCCCTTCTCGGCACGTTGATTTTAACTCCTGTGTAACATTGCGTCGTAGATGTACACTGAGTCTAGAGCAATCAATTACAGAGCTTTGAGCTCAAATATATAATCGTACCCCATGCCCAAGTCCGGGCCGTAAGCGTTTGGTTCAGCTAAACTTCTGGCTCTCGCGTCAGTCACTACACTGAGGATTTGGGAGACTGGCCCAGCAACTGAGGATCTGGGAGACTGGCACATTCACCATAGGTATTAGTGTACTTGCAACTTTGATTGGCTTCTTCGAGAATCAAAGAATGAATGAAAGTCAATAAAAACCAGCTTTTTTATTTATATTCTCGTTTAATCACAGCGTCGCACTAAGGCTATAAAGGATTCATACAGTCTTCAGGGCATTTATCGGGTATAATATAGTTCCTAAGAGGCAGATCAAGAATAAGTCTTTTTGGGCTATAAATAAAACTGATTCTAAGCTAGTTAGCTCAGATTGAATCTGCATCAGAGTACATTAATTCATCTCTATGTGAAATTTTTACTAATAATAATAGTAAGCAATTAATATCAATCAGCGATCGATCAACAGTCTCCAGCTTCTTTCTGCGGCAGCTCGGCAGCTTTACCAGCGCTAGCATCGGCAGAGGCTGCCTCATCATTGCCAGACAATTTCTTCAACTCTTCGACAGCCTCCAGATACACCGGGTCGGAGTCGCACAGACCTTTGTGCTGCTGAAGCAGGGAGTCTAAGCGTTCTTTGGCGGTGCTTAAACGTCTCTCCGTATCCGGCACCATCATCTGGGATTCGCGCAGCACCTCCTGCCGTTTGCGAAGTCGATGCTCGGCTTCTTCGCTAGCCGAAGAAGAAGACACCTGCTTCACTTTCAGCTGCTCAAGTTCGGCTAGCAGACTGGCAGATTCGGTTTGGTACATTCGAACCTCTTTGACTAGGCGTTTGACTACGCCAGTTTGTATTCGAATCTGCTTGATAGCGGCGGCTACGGCAGGGGATGGAGATTGCTGGCCAGAAGACATCTTTTTCAAGTAGCTGCTGTTGCTGCTTCAACTCTTGAATGGCTCTGCTTTTATAAATTAAAACATTAAGAGAGCAATAAGCAGTCTGTAGTTCACTAATTCACAGCGGCTAAACTGTACCGAAGATGATGAAAATCATGTCTATGGCCGCGGTACTTTCCCCCCAAGTCTAAAATCGTGGAGCTCTAAAAATAGCATCTGGACTGGAAGCTAATTAGTTAGTCATTTGAAAATGGAGTTTCAATTTCGATTTCAACAAGGTGGTCTTGTCTTGTCGGAAGTAAAAAAAATTGCTGCAGTTTTAACAACAGTAAGCAGCATGAAGTAACTGACTGTCACGGCTACCCTCCACAGCAACAAGGAACATCAAATCTGGACACAATCTGCAGACACATTTTATTACTTCATAGTTAAAACAATGCATGTGCACAAGATTTTTTGAAACAAATTGTAGACAATTTAAAGACAGTCTGCGGAAAAAATCTATAGACAATCTAGAGACACAATCTAAAGACAACTTGGAGACACAATCTAGAGGCAAGTTGGAGACACAATCTAGAGACAATCTGGATACAATCTAGAGACACATCAGGAGACACAATCTAGAGACAAGCTGAAGACAAAATCTAGAGACAAGCTGAAGACACAATCTAGATACAAGCTGAAGACACAATCTAGAGACAAGCTGAAGACACAATCTAGAGACAATCTGGATACAATCTAGAGACAAGCTGAAGACACAATCTAGAGACAAGCTGAAGACACAATCTAGATACAAGCTGAAGACACAATCTAGAGACAAGCTGAAGACACAATCTAGAGACGAGCTGGAGACACAATCTAGAGACAAGCTGAAGACACAATCTAGAGACGAGCTGGAGACACAATCTAGAGACAAGCTGAAGACACAATCTAGATACAAGCTGAAGACACAATCTAGAGACAAGCTGAAGACACAATCTAGATACGAGCTGGAGACACAATCTAGAGACAAGCTGAAGACACAATCTAGAGACAAGCTGAAGACACAATCTAGAGACAAGCTGAAGACACAATCTAGAGACAAGCTGAAGACACAATCTAGAGACAAGCTGAAGACACAATCTAGAGACAAGCTGAAGACACAATCTAGAGACAAGCTGAAGACACAATCTAGAGACAAGCTGAAGACACAATCTAGAGACAAGCTGAAGACACAATCTAGAGACGAGCTGGAGACACAATCTAGAGACAGGCTGAAGACACAATCTAGAGACGAGCTGGAGACACAATCTAGAGACAAGCTGAAGACACAATCTAGAGACAAGCTGAAGACACAATCTAGATACAAGCTGAAGACACAATCTAGAGACAAGCTGAAGACACAATCTAGAGACAAGCTGAAGATACAATCTAGAGACGAGCTGGAGACACAATCTAGAGACAAGCTGAAGACACAATCTAGAGACAAGCTGAAGACACAATCTAGAGACAAGCTGAAGACACAATCTAGATACAAGCTGAAGACACAATCTAGAGACAAGCTGAAGACACAATCTAGAGACAAGCTGAAGATACAATCTAGAGACGAGCTGGAGACACAATCTAGAGACAAGCTGAAGACACAATCTAGAGACAAGCTGGAGACACAAATTGGTCTCAAAAAGATGAACACAGATATCAAAAATACAGTATCATTTGAAGAATCAGTTTCAAGGGAAGAGAAACGGTTTAGCACAGCAAGGTTTGCTAAATGTTATATTTATAACAATTGACAAACCCAGAAAACAGTTATGTAATAAATTAAAGTAATTAAATATTAATAATATTTGCAAGCTAACAGTCAGAATCATGGACAGCTCTCGTTGTTATGCTTAAAAAAGGAATAGAAAAAAGTCAAGCAAAATTAGAAACTTTGACACAAATTCAATTATAACAAACAAACATTCAGTTTTACAAGCGGTTATCTCGCAATCAAAGCAACTGGCATGCAAATAGAAATTAGGAAAATTGAAAAAAATAAATATGAACTAATAAATGGAAGCAAGACATTTCTTGTCAAAAAAGCATATTTGTACAGCATTAACGATTTTACAAGCTTAGAATAATATTTGTAAATAAATGAATATAAACTAAATGACTACACATTTCTCAGAGCTGGGTCGAAATGAATAGCGAATTAAGTTAAGTTGCAGGTCTAGCAGAAACTTGCAATTGAAGCTGAATGCTAGATGGAAACTCCTTTTCAAAAAGGGAATGGGAATTAAAGAGTGAAATTGGGAAAATTTGAAAAAAGGAGGAAGAATCGAGAAGAGAGGGGAAGAAGAGAGGGAAATTGGGAAGAATGGGGAGAGAGGGGAAGAATTGGTGAGAGAGGGGAAGAATAGGGAAGAATGGGGAAGAGAGGGGGAATAGGGAAGAATGGGGAAGAGAGGGGGAGAGAGGGGAAGAATTAGGAAGAATGGGGGAGAGAGGGGAAGAATTGGGAAGAATGGGGGAGAGAGGGGAAGAATAGGGAAGAGGGGAAGAATGGGGAAGAGAGGGGAAGAATGGGGAAGAGAGGGGAAGAATGGGGAAGAGAGGGGAAGAATGGGGAAGGGGGGAAGAATGGGGAAGAGAGGGGAAGAGAGGGGAAGAATGGGGAAGAATAGGGAAGAGAAGGAAGAATAGGGAAGAGGGGGGAAGAATAGGGAAGGGGGGAAGAATGGGGAAGAGAGGGGAAGAATGGGGAAGAGAGGGGAAGAATGGGGAAGAGAGGGGAAGAATGGGGAAGAGAGGGGAAGAATGGGGAAGAATAGGGAAGAGAAGGAAGAATAGGGAAGAGGGGGAGAATGGGGAAGAATAGGGAAGAGGGGAAGAATGGGGAAGAGAGGGGAAGAATGGGGAAGAGAGGGGAAGAATGGGGAAGGGGGAAGAATGGGGAAGAGAGGGGAAGAATGGGGAAGAGAGGGGAAGAATGGGGAAGGGGGGAAGAATGGGGAAGAGAGGGGAAGAATGGGGAAGAGAGGGGAAGAATGGGGAAGAGAGGGGAAGAATGGGGAAGAGAGGGGAAGAATGGGGAAGGGGGGAAGAATGGGGAAGAGAGGGGGAGAGAGGGGAAGAATTAGGAAGAATGGGGGAGAGAGGGGAAGAATTGGGAAGAATGGGGGAGAGAGGGGAAGAATAGGGAAGAGGGGAAGAATGGGGAAGAGAGGGGAAGAATGGGGAAGAGAGGGGAAGAATGGGGAAGAGAGGGGAAGAATGGGGAAGGGGGGAAGAATGGGGAAGAGAGGGGAAGAATGGGGAAGAGAGGGGAAGAATGGGGAAGGGGGGAAGAACGGGGAAGAGAGGGGAAGAATGGGGAAGAATAGGGAAGAGAAGGAAGAGAGGGGAAGAATGGGGAAGAATAGGGAAGAGAAGGAAGAGAGGGGAAGAATGGGGAAGAATAGGGAAGAGGGGGAGAATGGGGAAGAATAGGGAAGAGAAGGAAGAATAGGGAAGAGGGGAAGAATGGGGAAGGGGGAAGAATGGGGAAGAGAGGGGAAGAGAGGGAAGAATGGGGGTCAGAAATATCGAATAAAAACAAGCACAACTTACAGCCGTTACTTTCTATCTACTAAAAATGATTTAGAGCTAAAATTTAATATTTTTAATTGAAAAATTGAGCTAAATACAGTATTAAGTCCTGAGCGATTAGCCAAATCAGGTTAAAATGTTGATTAGAAACCACTAAAAATTACAGAAGCCAACAAATAAACTTTATAGCGTTCAATTAAGGAAACGATTTTAAGTGATGACAATAATAGTCAAGCAAACTATCAGTGCAAATTCAGGGCTCACTGACAACAAAAGTGCTTTGCCATTGCGATACGATAAAAGCAAGCAAAAAACTGAAAGCAGTAAAACTCAAGCGCAAAAAAAATTAGATTTGGCCAAAAAAGTACAAAACAATTATAAGTCTGCGATGTACTAACATTGTCAGTAGTAAGTAGTGCAATTTTTAAGCAGTATATACACGCACCTTTCTGCCCAGACAAATTTGAAGGCTGGCCCACCAACTGACACTCTGGGAGGCTGGCCCAGCAACTGACACTCTGGGAGGCTGGCCCAGCAACTGAGGATCTGGGAGGCTGGCCCAGCAACTGAGGATCTGGGAGGCTGGCCCAGCAACTGAGGATCTGGGAGGCTGGCCCAGCAACTGAGGATCTGGGAGGCTGGCCCAGCAACTGAGGATCTGGGAGGCTGGCCCACCAACTGACACTCTGGGAGGCTGGCCCAGCAACTGAGGATCTGGGAGGCTGGCCCAGCAACTGACACTCTGGGAGGCTGGCCCACCAACTGACACTCTGGGAGGCTGGCCCACCAACTGACACTCTGGGAGGCTGGCCCACCAACTGACACTCTGGGAGGCTGGCCCACCAACTGACACTCTGGGAGGCTGGCCCAGCAACTGACACTCTGGGAGGCTGGCCCAGCAACTGACACTCTGGGAGGCTGGCCCAGCAACTGACACTCTGGGAGGCTGGCCCAGCAACTGAGGATCTGGGAGGCTGGCCCAGCAACTGAGGATCTGGGAGGCTGGCCCAGCAACTGAGGATCTGGGAGGCTGGCCCAGCAACTGAGATTGCTGTTACATTGGTTGAAGTTTTTAGTTCAAAATTCAAATCAGAAACAAATAATAACGTTATTGAGGACTAGACACACCAGTAAAAGAATTCTAGTTTAAGTAAGCCTATCATATACCTAACAGTTAAACTAAAGAAGCAAAAATTTTTAAAATGCAACCAAATTTTAACCAATTCATTAAAACAATTAGAATAGAACTAATTTGACATATGAGACCATTAAAAGTGCAACAACAAACGGACGGATACATTTTTAAAACAAACAGTCACGCACACACAAGAGTTAAGAAATAGAACAAAGAGGTGCAACACAGGCTGATATCGTATCTAGTGTCAGTAACTGGCGTTAGACAGTTGAGCGAAAAATCATATTACTTTCTACAAACACGGAAAAACATGCAGTTTGTTTATTTTCCT
Organism: Macrostomum lignano; assembly: GCA_002269645.1. Lineage (NCBI taxonomy): Eukaryota > Metazoa > Platyhelminthes > Macrostomidae > Macrostomum > Macrostomum lignano. Next base: position 114,376 of record NIVC01002235.1, on the reverse strand, counting down.
CCAATAAAACAAACCAAGCTTGCTTCGATATTTTTGAAAAGTCACACAAAAGTAGAACAATGCCAAGTACTTCAGCAGTATTTAATAATTGAAAGTATGAATGACTAAATATGGAGTATTACAGCACTATCTGGTGAACTTCGCGGATTGAAAACAATGGTTGTATCAAGGGTTTGCAGAATCTTTGCTGTTTAATAAATTTGCTCGCTTTGCTTCCAGAAGCTTCAGTTTGGCAAACTCGGCTTCCGACATCCATTGCTCTTTTAGACTGCAAGGGGCAAACATTGAGTGTAAAGTGCGTTAATGGCCATGCGTGGAGATCTGGGAGGCTGGCCTAACAACTGGGGATCTCAGAGGCTGCCCCACCAACTGACACTCTGGGAGGCTGGCCCAGCAACTGAGGATCTGGGAGGCTGGCCCAGCAACTGACACTCTGGGAGGCTGGCCCACCAACTGACACTCTGGGAGGCTGGCCCAGCTACTGGGGATCTGGGAGGCTGGCCAAGCTACTGGGGATCGGGGAGGCTGGCCCAGCTACTGGGGATCTGGGAGGCTGGCCCAGCTACTGGGGATCTGGGAGGCTGGCCCAGCTACTGAGGATCTGGGAGGCTGGCCCAGCAACTGAGGATCTGGGAGGCTGGCCCAGCAACTGAGGATCTGGGAGGCTGGCCCAGCAACTGGAGATCTGGTAAGCTGGCCCAGCAAATGAGGATCTGGGAGGCTGGCCCAGCAACTGAGGATCTGGGAGGCTGGCCCAGCTACCGAGGATCCAAGCGATAGCCATACATCCAAAAGCCATCAGCCACTCACACTCCCAGCGGATAGTGCCGAACCAGAACCTGCGCTACCGCGCTGGGCAGCGAGCGCTTTGCCACTGCCACGGCAGTCGTGCACCGATACAGCTGAGTCCGACTTGCAGAATCGTTCTGGGCGCTCAGATGTTTTTGCATGTGCTGCTGCTGCTTCAACTGAGCCGACTTGGAGTGCAAAATCTGGTGCTGAACAATCCGATGGCAAACTCGATCGTAACAATCCGGTGCTCGAACTGCGCAGCACATGGGCAAAATTTATTTAATACAGAATTAGACTTTAGCTAAGCAATGAATTCTGTAAATAGGGGTTTAATATGTGCATAGCAATAACTAAATTTTCAATTTAAATGGCGCCTACCTCAAATGAAATGGCGCCTACCTAAAATGGAATGGCGCCAACCTCAAATAAAATGGCGCCTACCTCGAATGAAATGGCGCCTATCTCAAATGAAATGGCGCCAACCTCAAATAAAATGGCACTAACCTCAAATAAAATGGCGCCTACCTCGAATGAAATGGCGCCAACCTCAAATAAAATGGCGCCAACCTCAAATGAAATGGCGCCTACCTCGAATGAAATGGCGCCTACCTCAAATAAAATGGCGCCTACCTCAAATGAAATGGCGCCTACCTCAAATAAAATGGCGCCTAACTCAAATGAAATGGCGCCTACCTAAAATGGAATGGCGCCAACCTCAAATAAAATGGCGCCTAACTCAAATGAAATGGCGCCTACCTAAAATGGAATGGCGCCAACCTCAAATAAAATGGCGCCTACCTCAAATATTTGTGGCAGTAGATTGTTCCCACTTTGATGAATCATTGCCAAGTACACTAACTCGATTTAATTACCTGTAAAATGTCTGAAACGCTTGCATCGCCGCTTGCACCGTTCTTGGGTTGCGGAATTGGAATCTTAAAACAAAATAGAGAAAATAAAGAATGCAAGTTATTAAATGACAACTGACTGACATAAGTTAAAAAAGCTACAATGCAATAAAAGATTCTCACTTTTACTGCCAACAGTTACAGTTTTCGATGCCGGTTTAATATTAACTTTACTTTTAGAAGAAGCAGAAGAAACAGAAATTGGTTCGGCGAAAGTTGAATCCGCGAGGTTCTGAGTTGGTGGTGTTGGCGCGGAAATTGCCTCTGAGATTGCTGATGATGTCGAAGACGCTGAGGATAGAGAAGATCCAGCTGTGGAGGATGCTGACGATGAAGAAGAGCAATAGGATATCAGGGATGCTGATCCCGATATTGAGGAACTGATAACAGTGGGCTCTTCATCAGCTTCTTGGATTGGTCTGAGCGATTGTTGCAGATCTGCTAGCTCTGCTTTGGTCAGCCATCTGTCTTCGGCTCTGCGGAGATTCGGTATAGTTAAGCATCGATCGATGCTTGCTTAGCAACAGTAAAGAAAAGATTCTAGATGAAAAACCCTTACGATAATCCTCTAGATTTTCTAGATTCTAGATCCTCTAGAACCCGCTAATCCTCTATATAATCCTTCAGCACCCGTTAATCCTCTAGATAATCCTTCAGCACCCACTAATCCTCTAGATAATCCTTCAGCACCCACTAATTCTCTAGATAATCCTTCAGCACACGCTAATCCGCTAAATAATCCTTTAACATACGCCAATCCCCTAGATAATCCTTCAGCACACGCCAATCCCCTAGGTAATCCTTCTGCACACGCCAACCCCCTAGATAATCCTTCAGCACACGCTAATCCTCTAGATAATCCTTTAGCACACGCTAATACCTTAGCTGACCCTCTCTTAATCTTCCAATGGATGCTAATCGTCTTTTCTAATTCTTCAGTGGGTGTTTCAATACTTTCTTAATCCATTTTCATTTGTCAAGCAGACACTTACAATCCAACAGGATACAGTCGAGTTAGAAAGTGCTCCAAACCAGTAGCTTTGCACATCCGCTTAGCAACCACTTGGCAAGAATGAGCTCGAATAGGTAAGCTACTGCCAGTGTCTCCTACAGCATCAAACAATGACGAATGTTGTCGAGTAAGTATAGTCAAAACTCGATTATGAATAATCATTTGACAAACAGGATCGAAATTATCTGCACTCATGGAATGCTCTTTATTTAGTTTAACTGCAGGTTCATTAACTTTGCATTGCTGCCGCAGTTGTTGGGGCTGCTGTTGCCCCAGCTGATCCAGTGTGCAGCAGGTCAATGAACGCATGCATTGTAGTTTAATTAGGAATATAATTTTATACGAATACTTCCTTGGAAAAGTACAATCATATATGCACAATTTTTCCAGCTAGTATGACATGGCTTTTCATAAAATACAAAAAAAGTTTTATTTTTAAATGCACTTTCTCAGTTTTATTTGTTGATTCTTTGATAACTTAAAATAAACTTTTTTCCTTTTTTATCCATTGTTTGTCCTTATTTTTTACTCATTTAATGTTTAATGTTTTTTTCCTATGTACCCCTTAAAATATTGCTTTAAAGCCTTTTTAATCCTAAGTTTTATTCCCCAATGACAATAATGACAAGATTATTCTTCAAATCAATATATCTAGGACAAGGTTAGGTAAAATTAAATAGACAAATAAGAAAAATAGATACATAAATGAAACTTGTGTCAAAATAGTTTAAGGAGTAAACTTTGGCTTCTGTGTTAGGAAATGAGTTCCTTTGAGCATTTTTTGAGCTTTAAGAACAGAAAAATGCAGGGAGCTAGGTCTAGCAAATATTCTCCAAGGCCAAGTCAGCAAATAAGAACAGCAATTCTATACCCTTTATCATAGCCAATGATCTTAATTTTATCATTCTTACTTAGCTGTTTCAATATCTAAAGTAGCAGCTTATTTTGTTTGCAATCAATGAAACTTTTATCCTAAGTAGTAAAATTTTCAAACTCAAACCTAATCCTTGACTTAAAGCTCTTAGGCAGACAAGGTGGACCCAAACCTACAATAATACCATAATAACCTCTATACCATAACTTTTTAGCTTTTAGCTTTTGGCATAGACTTTTAGCATATTGACTTGCTACTATAGAAAAGATAGTAAAAAAGATATTACAAAATGATTATTTTTTTAAAAAACTATCATTGGCATAGATGATAAAATAATATAGATAGACTTATTGCCTTGTCTTAAAATTTAAATAGCAAAGCAAAAGACAAATTATATATTAATAGACAATTCCAAAGTCTGGAAGGTAGTTTATGCCAGAATTTTTTGGCATATTTTGCCCTTGCTAACAATCTTGGCATACACTTGGCATATAGAATTTATGAATTATAGAATTATAGAATTATAGAATTTATAAAATTTGTTTATATAGTTGATATACAAAAAATTGCCAAGGTTAGGACCCAGTTATATAGTCCAGATCATGTAAGTGCATATTATAACAAAAATTTAATAGTTATAAATGTATGCCAAAAATTGTGTGTATGCTCACATTCTCAAATCTCTTAGGCTAGTGTTGCAACAATAAATAACCTTTTTGTGTAGTACAAAGGACCCCTTTTGGCTATTAACTTGGTTGATTATTTAGCATTCTTGCCATTATTAACTTGTATTTATAGTGGAAAATCAGTGTACACAAAATTTGTATAAATGCTTGTTTACAAGTTTGGATATATATTAGCCTGCCTAGACTCCAGAAGGTTACATGTATACCAAAAATTCTAGCAGACAAATGACCCCTTTCAAAGTTGGCATACAAATTTTGGTATACAAATTCATGCTGATTTTTTGTGCATAGGCATAAATTTTGGAAAATAAACTCATGCTATGCATGAAAATTGTAATCCTAATAATTTAAGTTTGTTTAAAATAAAAAAAACTCATTTTTAAAGACTTTTTGTACAAAATCCTTTCTTAGAAAACTTAACTTATGAAAAGTGAAAACCAAATGACCTTTTTATGAGAAAGTTTTTATGTATATGTTAGGTAAATTGTATGTTTTTGGTATATATTTAGCTAAGACAGGATTCTTGTTCCAGTATACACTACTACACAAGCTGGACCCTAGTAGCCTACATGATCTGGAGTCATAGAGTGTAAGGTAGGGCCTAGGCTAAGTATATATAGTGTAGTTAAATATCAAAGAGAGCTATTTTTTTAAATATAAAGAAACAATAGAAAATTTTAATACAACTTATAAGGAAAACAAAAATAAAACAAATACCAGGTTCTAACAAAGAAAAAACTAGAAAAACTAGGCCTAGAATTTTCATTCTAACATAGGCCCTATGCCTACTATGATCTGGACTATGGAGACAATTTACATATGAATTTAGTTAGGCCTAGGCCTATTTAATGTATATCTTGATTTGATAGGCCTTTTGTATATTGATATCTTAGCTTTTACTTTGGGATAGGCTTTAGGCCTACTAAATTAATTTTCTAAATAGCATAGTCTAATGGGGACTTCTATAGGCACCGCCTAGGCTATTAATACTAGACTCCAGAAGGTTACATGTATCTTGGAAAATTCTGGCATACAAATGACCCCTTTCAAAGTTGGCGTACAAATTCATATAATTTTTGGTATACAAATTTCAGCGCACAAATTCATGCCATTTTTTGGCGTACCAATTTTGGTGAATAAATTTATGATGTGCATGAAAATTGTAATGTAAATTAACCTTTTTACATAAAATAAAGGAAAATTTATATAGTGTAGAAAGTCAGTGATAAAATTTTTGCTTTTTAATAAAATTAGTATAAATGAATGCTAAGACATTTATCATATTTTCTGTAGGTTTAATTTAAGTTTGTTTAAAATGAAAATATTTGTAATAATATTTAAAGACTTTTTGCATAAAAGCCTTCTAAGAAAACTCTACTTGTGAAAACCAAATGACCTTTTTAGGAGGAATTTTTAGTGTAGGCCTATATCTTTGAGAAATTTTTTGTTTTTGGCATATACTGGCATACATTTAGCTGAGATAGGATTCTTGTTCCAGTGTACACTACTATACGATCTGGACCCTGGTACTATACTAGGGCCTAATATATAAAAGAATCATTGGCATCACTATGGTTTCGTTTGTTATATTATTTCTTGTTTCAAATCTGTTTTAGCAAGCACATATAGAAATGGCTCGTTATATTATTTTAAGTTCAAAAAAGATGACCCACCAATCCACCATCAAAAAAGTTCAAATTAGAGTTCAAAGTCACGAGAAAGATAATTAGATGGGATAATAGTGTGACACCCTTATAGAAACTTGGGCACGATAGTCTTTGTAGGCCCAGGCCAAGTTATCAATAAACTGGGCACCTTCTTGGTGTTGCAAACGCATTTGAGCACCCGGCTGGCATCCACACTGCTGTTCATTGGAAAGCAGCCTGTAGGTGGCCAACCAACAAATAATAGCCAGCGAATCTGTTGTTATGGCTGCCAGGTCCCTCATTGTGAGTGAGGTCCAGTTGGCACAGCTCTGCAAGTGGACGCAAATTGCCTACCGGAATGATTGTCATAGGAGCCAATGGTTGTCCAGCCATTTATATGTGCGCTGGAACAAATTCAAAACAAGAAATAATATAACAAACTAAACCATCTAGTTCTAGTTATGCCGAATCATTTTCAATGCTAATGATGGGATAGGATAGGAAGTCAACTAAGATTAAGATTAAGAAACCAATGTCTATAAACACATTTAACATAGTGTAGGCCCTAAGCCTTAAGGGTAGGCCTAGCCAAGGCAATGGGCCTAGCCAGTCAGCCAGGCACAGAGGCCCTTGTCCAACCATATTTTTAAGATAAAGATTGGAACAATTTTTGCCCACAACTATACATGATATTTTAAGGTCAATGAAGACTAAGATAAATAGACTTAATATTAATTAGGACTAGGTGATTGTAAAAAATGAACAGGGGGCCACTATATAGTATAATACGAGCCATCGGCATCCACAAAGAAATTTGGATTTTGGACCGACTATTAAGCAACGATGTTTTAATGAAAGGGCGGACGCGCTTTGGCAGAATTTGACAGAGATTGCTGTCAATTTACTATTATTTACTTACTGCATTGTGTACTGTGTAGTTAGCGAATAGTACATAGACAGTAGATAGATACATTAGCTCAAAATAAGTCGATTAATTTAGAAAAAAAGCGAGTTTGATGGATTCGAAGCGGGGTACTGGATTACTGGAAACTTTATGTGGTTAAAACAAATTTTCTACCTTATGAAAGCTTTCTACGAGTAGTTTAACAGTTTTAGTTGCTATTACCACCTCTAAGTTTCAAAAGACAGATCCATGGAAAATAAAAGCTGTCATGATTCCTATTACAAGATACACGCATTGTTGGCATGTAATCTAATGTAATGTAATGTGTTTGTAATTGCATGTAATGTAATTTTTTACCGCATCAGCCTTCCATAACTGTATATGCGCCCACACCGACTTGTAAATTTTGTACCCGGCGTGTAAGTATAGAATTAACAGCTAGTCATTGTACACACTGTATAAATGCTATATATATGCCATATAGCTACCGTAACCGGTAGGGACGATGCAATTACTGTAAATGTAAAAGATAATTTCATAAACGTATACATGTACATGTATACTTAATTAGACAATGCACTCGTTGCTCTTGGATAAGTCATTTTATGCGCAAAGCCTTTGTGGGCGCGGTAATTTAGCTAGTAGACGCTGTCCATGCCATTCGTCCAGCCTCGCATCATACATGTAAACATACATGTATGAATGAATTAGCTAATTTAAGCTTAGATGCTATAAATCATATATTACTTTACATGTATACTGTACATATATGTACATTTCAAGGTCCTTTGATACGTTTGCATACATGCAGTACACTATAAAATTTGATCGTACAGGTACATGCACAGCTGGTACAAGCGCGGCCGTTCATACATACATGTAGAGCAGCTGTAGGGTTGTGACTTTATTTATCCCGTACAGCAATCCAACGTCAGCGACTTTCCAACCGTCTATTATCGCCGCTGACAAATAATCAATGTGTAGCTTTTACATTACATCGACAGATATAAAACGGAATCTCATACGTCAGCTGAACGTCGCGGTTTATGTAAAAAGTACATATACACTTACTTGTCGATCATGACGTTCATTGATAGAATTCGGAAACGTCGGTCGATCGGACGTCGCCAACGCTGAATTGCTGCAGCTGTGCTGCAGCTTGCATTATACACATCCCACTGGGAAAGGGTACATCGAAACGACGTCGAAACGACATCAAGATATCGAAATCATGTCGTTTTTTTAAAAATGAAAATGGGATCGAAAAAACGATTAATTATTGCATAATTGTCCCTTTTTTAGCCTTTTTCGTATTTATTTGGCTTAAATTGGGTATTTTTTCCATGTCATAAGTAAGTCGTTTTGTACGACATCGAAGTATTATGTCGTATCGATGTTGTAACGACATCATTTTTTGCAATTGAACCCATATCCAAAGCATGACGTACTGACATTGTCGAAACGACATTGGTTACACACGGCATCACAGTTCTCCGTTCCAGTGACAGTTCAAAATGAAATTGCTATTTCACGTCATGCTTTAGTCAATAAACAATTCTTAGTGAGCAGGCTGAGGAGTTTTACTTATTTAGATCTGTATTAATTGTATTAGTTGTGCAAATCCACACTGGCTAGGCCTAGCTACTGCTACTGCACACATTACAAGTTAATTCAGTTTACAGTAGATATGATCATGCTTCATGTACATGGTTCTATTAGTAAATTTTTTTCAAACATGTGCATGTTATCTAAAATCATTACACTGACTAGACTAGCTAGGCCTATAATCTATTTTCAAATCTTGATCATCAATCTTGATCAAAAATTTAAATGAATCTTTTTTATTTTTAATTGAAATTTTAATGATTGACCTTAGGCCTATCAGTTTTGTCCATGCTACAATATAAATATAACTAGGCCTAATAATACTTGTGCTAATGTTATTAAATTTAAATATCTAATTCTAATAGATTAGCAAATTTATTTGAAAGCTATATTCAATTGGTTTTAAGTGTACTATTGACCTTAGAATATGCTTGGTATATAATATCTAGCATACTACAATGATAGTATAGTGCTACTATGCCATGGTGAATTTGTGCACTATTGTGTTGGTATATAGTGTAGGCCTAGCTTTGTTTTTTGCATCTTTAAAATTTCAATAATATTAGACTATTTGATTATTTAGTTAAGAAAAAAATTAGAACAAGTTTCCTTATAAATTATTTTTAGGTCTATACCTTTTTAATTTTTCTTAACTTTTCAATTTAGACTAAGCCTAGCCCTAGAATTATCTGTCTATTAGCAAATAAATAGCTAGGCCTATTAGACAAATAGTCCAATACCTATGTGAATTATGTTAAATTGCCAGATATAATTAAAAAAGAATACTATTTTTGCTTATTTTTGTCATTTTAAAAAATTGAATTCGTAACAAGAATGAATAGCTTAATATAATTATAAAGTTCTTTTATAATATTAAACTTTTTTGCATGATTTCAGTTCAAAATTGACAACTATATTAACTTAATAATAGCTTTAAAAGAAAAAGATTTTAGCCTCTTAGATTCCTCTTTCAACAACTATTTTATTGTGATCTATTTATCAAGTTATTTATTAAGCTTATAAATAATTATTTTTATATGAAAATAAAATTAGATTATGAAAGTAAACTAGGACTCCAAATATAGGCCTATAAACCAAATATAAACTTGATTCTATGTTCCAGACTACCAGACCATGTGTAATAGAACTGGCCAGGACTACCAAGTGAAGGGCTGACCAATAGGAGGCACAAAGGTTAGCATTATTGAACCATTGATCATTGTCAAATAGTTCGCTTTTTCTAATCCCACTAATCTACTTTATGAGTGATAATTTTTCATGTATTACAATGTTGTTTTTGTAAAGCATACATTTTGACACAAATTTAAAAATAAGAGATTTGTTAAGAAAAATGTCATCTACAAACAGTCCTTTTACATATCACCCTTCTTTTCAGACGTGATACCAAGTACCCAAATGGCAGATGCAGCCATCGGGGCACGCATTGGTTGGTACCTGCGAGATGCGAATCAGCGACTGGGGAGGAGGAATGAAGTGCAACAGTGACAAAAAACAACCTGCACACTGCTTATTTTCCCCTCATTGGAGGTGGTCCAAAATCCTTCATAGGCTCAGACCTACTTTACATGACAGCTGTCAGTGAACCTATCCAGCCTCTGTCCATTGCTTCTTAAAGCCGACATGCCCAGGTGCCACACTCCTCCAGGTCATCTTTGACCTTATCGTTCTCTTCGCACCCAGTACAGATGTTTGATCCTCTTCAACCGCGAATCCTCATGCTCCCTAAGTCCCAGCCATTGTAGTCGCCATGCCTTTTCAATGTGATTTTTCCCACTTTCAAGATCCACCTGTTACTCCTGTTCTCACTATTAAAATCCTGTCATCAACCGCAGCGTCCTTACCTGTCACTCACTGCCGATTCTCCTAATCTGTCGTGACGTCACTGCACCACCTTGGTTAATTACCAATTAGAAATATGGGCTAACCCTATTGTAAGATGTAACCATACAGAAGAACCCTACAGATTATAATACTAATTTAAGATTATTTAGATGCCAGCTCATTGAGCCATTTAATCAGTACTTCTTTTTCTCACATAGTTCTCGCTGTTTGCTGTTATCGAATTTGATTTTTCTTCTTTTTCGAAGAAGTTTTCCTCTTTATTTTGCAGTGCAATGTTTTCACAGTTCATCTATAATGCTCGCTATAGCTCATTGAGCCCTGTTATCTATGCTTCAATTTTTTATGCAGTTAGTTGACTGTTATCACTGTCACTGTTACCAAAAAGCTCGTAGTTTACAGAAAAATAATACAAATTATACTTTTCTGTAATTCATCTTCTGCTGTTACCTTGTGTGCCATTATATTAAAACACGATTATATCGTCCATATACTAAAAATGGTTTGTCTTACATACATCCCTTTACTCATTTCAATATTTGTAACTTGCACAATAATTGAATTTACCGGTTTTTCTACAACTAGCTATAGCGTACTGGCACAAAATGGTATGTCTGTATGATCTGTGTGATTCTGTGCGCTTGTCTATCATTTTATACCGGAGCTCGAGTGAAGTTGAACCAATAGTACATTTACCATCTAGCAAAGAATCATTTTAAGCTATTCTACTTGTATATGATAGTTTTTTTATGGCTTAGAAATTTTTAGCAGGACATTATCGATCAGCAGCAGATAGATTAAATTGCATTTTACGACACGCGAGGGCCGCGAAAACTACATGAAATTGAATACGACATTGCGACATACATACGATGTAAAAACGACGTACATACAATGTCAAAACGACATACATACGACGTCGAAACGATATAAACACGATGTCGAAACGACGTAGTAGGGCGGGGAAAAACCACGACATCGAAACGACATCGCAAAACGACGTCGTTTCGACATCGTTTTTCCCAGTGGGATATGTAAGCAAACAGCTAGATATATGTTAGAGGCTGGGGAATGGACTGCCAAAAAGTAAAAAAATTGTACACAGTTATACCGCATATAGTCGGCATCAACTGCAGGATAGCATTAAAGTTTTGTTTTGAAATAGTATTCCTCCGAATTTATAGCAGTGCTGGTCGACACAAAAACAATTAGGAGGCCAGGCAAACATAAAAAAACATAAAAACAAAATAATTAATTGGAACATACATGTGATGCAGAAAAAAATGTGAAAATCGATAAAAAAAGCAAAATAGAGTACATTTATGAGTAATATGTCCTGTTTCGAATATTATAAGTGCGCATGTGCATGAAGACAGGAGTGGTGCACAACACCCAACAAGAGGCATGCAGTGTGAAACTGCTGCATGTATTTTTCGCATCACTATACATTACTTAAAAGGGGGGTGCTCACATATCTTCGAAAATTTCATATGATCTCCCAAAACACATTTTTTTTATTTCTGACACTTCTCAGACAAGGGTTGTGGCACGAGAATCAGGTGCGTTTACCACCGAGAGCTATTCTATAGCTGCCCCCACTATAGTCCCTCACGTAGCCAAACCTGCGAAAGCTTCTCCATATCCCCCATATCAATGAGAGCAGGCCGGGTCAGGTTGAACTCAGCCACTACACGCGCCCAGCTAAGTTCTGCTAAAGATCACTCGTCCATCGCTGTCCGCGAAGTTGCCACCAGAGACATGGTGACGCAGGCGCTACCGAAGACAGTGTACAGCCGGCCAGCGCCGCCTCCGCTGTAGCCTCCGCCGCCGCCGCTGGCGCCATAGTCTCGTCCAGAATCGCTCCCCTTGACTCCGCCGCCGCCGCCTCCATAGCCGCCGTCTCCAGCCACGGCGGGTTGCCGTTGCGGCTGCTGCCACCAGTGCCGTCGAAATCGTAGAATGAAGAGCTGTCTGGGATTGTCGAGCCGAGCCAACCAGCGCCGGGACCGCCAATACAATAAGTATAGTAAGGAGCATTGTAAGTGTGCCGCGATGCCGGAATTTCGCCCGGCCGACCTTCCTTGCCGCCAGCTCCAGTATTTTCAGCTGAATAATAAAATAAAGAATTTGTTCCGTCCATTACAGATTTGCCGGATATTCCTGCAATGAATAAATGAATATTGTTATAGAAAATCTTTAAATGTTGCATTTTTAACATCTTACTAAAATTGATGCAAAGAATTCATGCAATTTTACAGCCACGAATTAACCACCGAGCCTAACCTTAAAACCCTAACCCTAACTCTATAACCCTGATCTAATTACCCCAAGCCACGGGTGGGCAAACGTTTTTTTACCTAAAGGGCCAGATACGGCTCGTATATAGAGAGCCTATGACTGCGGCCAGAGGAGGGGAGGAAAAGAGAGGTGAAGAGAGAAGAGGAGACGAGAGGAGAGATTCGACTAGGGAGCTGAGAAGAGACACAAAACTCGAGCTATTGTGAAATCACAAAGGACCCGCGAGCGCCGGATAGAGAGGCTTCACGGGCCGCCGTCTTTGCCCTAACAACCCCTAACATGCTTTTTGCATGTCGCATGAACAACTATACTACATGTAATAACTGATTGCACCTGTCACAATTGGGCCAGATGTGCGACCGACAGCTCAGTCGCAGCTATTGCTCGGCGTATCTGAAGGCTGCGTACGGCTGCCACACACAGCCTCAATTACCCCAGCAATGCTGGCACACATTTTACAGCTGGGTGAACTGAAGCAATTGCAGAGTGAAGTGTCTTGCTCAATGACACAAATTGTTCCGAGTTGGGTTAAAAATCGAACCCCCGACCTTCAAGTCCTGAGTTTGACACTCTAACCACTAGGCTACAACAATGTTGGAGAAATAAGAGATCAGCACTTCATACTGATACTGCTCGTTCAACAGGTAGATCGAGGCCTCTGCCCGGCGGCCTGAGCTCTCGATTGTCGAAGCCGCCCGAGTGCCGAAAGCTTCGAGCTTCAGCCTCGGCAACAGTCAGGTACTTGACGGTGCCGGTTTTGCCCGAACCGCTCTCTGCGATGTAATTTTTTTCAATGCAAAGTTTCTATGGAAGTTACCTATTGCTACAAGTTTCTGTGGCAAGTTACTGTAGGTTTGTCTGTCTGTCTGTTTGCCTGTCTGACTGTCTGTCTGTCTGTCTGTCTGTCTGTCTGTCTGTCTGTCTGTCTGTCTGTCTGTCTGTCTGTCTGTCTGTCTGTCTGTCTGTCTGTCTGTCTGTCTGTCTGTCTGTCTGTCTGTCTGTCTGTCTGTCTGTCTGTCTGTCTGTCTGTCTGTCTGTCTGCCTGTCTGTCTGTCTGTCTGTCTGTGTATCTGTCTGTCCTTCTGTCTGTCTGTCTGTCTGTCTGTCTGTCTGTCTGTCTGTCTGTCTGTCTGTCTGTCTTAGTGTCTGTCTGTCTGTCTGTCTGTCTGTCTTAGTGTCTGTCTGTCTGTCTGTCTGTCTGTCTTAGTGTCTGTCTGTCTGTCTGTCTGTCTGTCTTAGTGTCTGTCTGTCTGTCTGTCTGTCTTAGTGTCTGTCTGTCTGTCTGTCTGTCTGTCTTAGTGTCTGTCTGTCTGTCTGTCTGTCTGTCTGTCTGTCTGTCTGTCTGTCTGTCTGTCTGTCTGTCTGTCTGTCTGTCTGTCTGTCTGTCTGTCTGTCTGTCTGTCTGTCTGTCTGTCTGTCTGTCTGTCTGTCTGTCTGTCTGTCTGTCTGTCTGTCTGTCTGTCTGTCTGTCTGTCTGTCTGTCTGTCTGTCTGTCTGTCTTTCTGTCTGTCTTAGTGCGTCTTTCTTAGGTTCTTTCTTAGTGTAGTCAAACTTCATTACTCTTTACAAAATAAATTTGAGGGAGAGGAGAACAGACCTTATCAACGCAGTTAATATCCTCTATCAAAGTCTAAACAATTTAAATCTGGAAATTTATGTACAAATACACTACTACTTGTTGCAAAGTAGAATGCTGGAACGTTCTGTCGTGTTTTTGCGTAAGCAGAAGGGTGAAAAACTGAAATAAGACCTGTACACCGCATTTTTTTTATTTGTGGTTGAATCTCTGTTGCGAAAAGTACAATATAAATCATCATTATTAGTAAAACGAAATGTTATATTTAACTTTTATCATCGCTTGCAAACTGGCGTTGGAGTTAAAATTTGAATCTTATTTTATGAAGGGGGCACAATTTGACTCAATAATTGACTTAGCGTTAAGCAATGAATGTAGGCGAGACTCGACATACTTGCCTAGGGTATTTAGCTTGGGTATGAAAGTGATTGTAACTCAAGGTGTTGCAGCAGGTTTGACCATTGGTGGTTTGACTCAGGGTTTGACTCAGGGTTTGACTCAAGGTTTGACTCAGGGTTTGACTCAAGGTTTGACTCAGGGTTTGACTCAGGGTTTGACTCAGGGTTTGACTCAGGGTTTGACTCAGGGTTTGACTCAGGGTTTGACTCAGGGTTTGACTCAGGGTTTGACTCAGGGTTTGACTCAGGGTTTGACTCAGGGTTTGACTCAGGGTTTGACTCAGGGTTTGACTCAGGGTTTGACTCAGGGTTTGACTTAGGGCTTGACTCAGGGTTTGACTCAGGGTTTGACTCAGGGTTTGACTCAGGGTTTGACTTAGGGTTTGACTCAGGGTTTGACTCAGGGTTTGACTCAGGGTTTGACTCAGGGTTTGACTCAGGGTTTGACTCAGGGTTTGACTCAGGGTTTGACTCAGGGTTTGACTCAGGGTTTGACTCAGGGTTTGACTCAGGGTTTGATTCTAGCTCGTAGCTTTGAATCGAAGTAATACAACGATTTTACTTTGGTCGCATAATTCCAGGTTAATGAATAACAGAAATGGAATCAGTGTGTTTTTATGCACTTTTACAATCTAGTCGACTCAGCTATGGGTCCGGAGTTCGATTCTCGGTCTTCACTGTCGCTCGATTCTTCGTCAGCATTACGCCCAGAAGAGGTCAATCTGGCTAACGCGTTAGTAAGGTGAAGGAAACAGCAGAAAGCCGTTACCATAGCAACAGCCAGATTAATAAAAGTCAAATCGGCGCACCAGACTCTCAGAAAGTCGAGTTCACTACTACTAATAGTAGTAGTATTCAGCAGGCAGGCGGACTCCCAGGCCAGGCCCAGGTGCAGCAGGGCCAGCGCTGCCACCAGTCGGTCGTCAAGGCGACCCTGTGCGTCCATTGCCAGCGCTAGTAGGGATTTCGCCCGGCTCTCCATCACGCTGCTGCTGGGGTCAGATGATCCGCAGTTGCTAGTCGTCAGGATAGCAGCGGCCAGGACTCTTCGGCGAGGTCGAATCCATGCTGGCGGCGAGGTTGAAGACGGCGACGGCAGTAGCGGCCAAACTGCACCGAGGCCCCAGGGCAGCGTGGGCGCCTCGTAGGCTTCCAGGGTGCTGAAAATATTGGTGGCGGGGGTGTCTTTCAGGCGTCGCTTAGGGGTGTCCACTTCCAAATCTAAAGAGGTCCACTTCCAAATCTAAAGAGGTCCACTTCCAAATCTAAAGAGGTCCACTTCCAAATCTAAAGAGGTCCACTTCCAAATCTAAAGAGGTCCACTTCCAAATCTAAAAGTGTCCTTTTCCAAATATAAAAGTGTCCACTTCCAAATCTAAAAGTGTCCACTTCCAAATCTAAGGGTGTCCACTTCCATTATACAAAATGGTTTGTCTGGACACCCCTTAGATTTAGAAGTGGACACCCCTCGAGTTGAAAGTGGACACTCTTTAGTTCTAAATCTAAGGGGTGTCCAATTAAAAATCCAGGGTGTCCTTTTCTAAATCAATGGGGTGTCCAATTAAAAATCCAGGGTGTCCTTTTCTAAATCAATGGGGTGTCCAATTAAAAATCCAGGGTGTCCTTTTCTAAATCAATGGGGTGTCCAATTAAAAATCCAGGGTGTCCTTTTCTAAATCAATGGGGTGTCCAATTAAAAATCCAGGGTGTCCTTTTCTAAATCTAAGGGGTGTCCAATTAAAAATCCAGGGTGTCCTTTTCTAAATCAATGGGGTGTCCAATTAAAAATCCAGGGTGTCCTTTTCTAAATCTAAGGGGTGTCCAATTAAAAATCCAGGGTGTCCTTTTCTAAATCAATGGGGTGTCCAATTAAAAATCCAGGGTGTCCTTTTCTAAATCAATGGGGTGTCCAATTAAAAATCCAGGGTGTCCTTTTCTAAATCAATGGGGTGTCCAATTAAAAATCCAGGGTGTCCTTTTCTAAATCTAAGGGGTGTCCAATTAAAAATCCAGGGTGTCCTTTTCTAAATCTAAGGGGTGTCCAATTAAAAATCCAGGGTGTCCTTTTCTAAATCAATGGGGTGTCCAATTAAAAATCCAGGGTGTCCTTTTCTAAATCTAAGGGGTGTCCACTTGAAAAACTAGGGTGTCCACTTGAAAAACTAGGGTGTCCACTTGAAAAACTAGGGTGTCCACTTGAAAAACTAGGGTGTCCACTTGAAAAACTAGGGTGTCCACTTGAAAAACTAGGGTGTCCACTTGAAAAACTAGGGTGTCCACTTGAAAAACTAGGGTGTCCACTTGAAAAACTAGGGTGTCCACTTGAAAAACTAGGGTGTCCACTTGAAAAACTAGGGTGTCCACTTGAAAAACTAGGGTGTCCACTTGAAAAACTAGGGTGTCCACTTGAAAAACTAGGGTGTCCACTTGAAAAACTAGGGTGTCCACTTGAAAAACTAGGGTGTCCACTTGAAAAACTAGGGTGTCCACTTGAAAAACTAGGGTGTCCACTTCCAAACTGACATGGATGTCCACTTGAAAAACTAGGGTGTCCACTTCCAAACTGACATGGATGTCCACTTTTCCACAGTGCCAAGACAACAGACTCAATAAGCAGCTCACATGCAGCTTTCTCCGCAGTCTCCCTCGGAGTTCTCAACCTCCATCGCGTACTTCTCAGCCTCAGCGGGCTGCCCAGTTGTCAGCAGGAAGCTGGACAACCGCAGAGCTGCATCAGGAGACCAGGCCAGCTGCAGAGACTGCAGATAGTTGAAAGCGCAGCGGTCCTGACTGTCTTGAACTTCGGCATGTTCAAACAGAATGTCCGTCCTTGCCAGACAGTAGAGCGCGTGGTGCAGGGCGCCGAGGCGCGCGAGAATTGGCGCCGCCTCAGGTCCAACGTCGCCATCAACGCTTCGACGAGCGCAGGCATCCAGGGCGCCTTTCAGATGAGCCAGGGCTCGGTCCCATTCGCCGGAACGCATCGCGGCGGTCCCTAGTTCGAGTCCCAGTTCGGCTAGTCGACGAGTCAAGCTCTCCGAGTTGAAGTGCGAGTCTCCAACGGGAGCGGAGCACCTGGCGGCGACCTCCAACAGGCGGGCGCAGTCCTCTGGACGGCCAGCCGACTGCAGCAGCTCGGCGCCGCGAAGGCAAGCTGCTGACAGGGCAGCACTGCGAAGAGTCACGCTCGACGTTTCTTGATGATGAAGCCGGCTGCTGCTGGATGCTGGGGCCAGGTGATTCAATAGCTGAGCGTAGTGCCTGGCCACCTGACATGGTTAATGAAAAGTTCCGCTTTCTGTTAGGTGGCAGCAACTCGGCCCATCCCGCTGACTGCTGAGCACAGACAAGCGTGCCAATACCAATAGTCATTACTCATCAATCACTACTCATCAATCACTACTCATCAGTCACTACCCATCAATCACTACTCATCAGTCACTACCCATCAATCACTACTCATCAGTCACTACTCATCAGTCACTACTCATCAATCACTATTCATCAATCACTACTCATCAGTTATTACTCATCAATCACTACTCATCAGTCACTACTCATCAATCACTACTCATCAATCACTACTCATTAGTTATTACTCATCAATCACTACTCATCAGTCACTACTCATCAATCACTACTCATCAGTCACTACCCATCAATCACTACTCATCAGTCACTACTCATCAATCACTACTCATCAATCACTACTCATTAGTCATTACTCATCAATTACTACTCATCAGTCACTACTCATCAATCACTACTCATCAATCACTACTCATTAGTCATTACTCATCAATCACTACTCATCAGTCACTACTCATCAATCACTACTCATCAATCACTACTCATTAGTTATTACTCATCAATCACTACTCATCAGTCACTACTCATCAATCACTACTCATCAATCACTACTCATCAATCACTACTCATCAATCACTACTCATCAGTCACTACCCATCAATCACTACTCATCAATCACTACTCATTAGTTATTACTCATCAATCACTACTCATCAGTCACTACTCATCAATCACTACTCATCAATCACTACTCATTAGTTATTACTCATCAATCACTACTCATCAGTCACTACTCATCAATCACTACTCATTAGTCATTACTCATCAATTACTACTCATCAGTCACTACTCATCAATCACTACTCATCAATCACTACTCATTAGTTATTACTCATCAATCACTACTCATCAGTCACTACTCATCAATCACTACTCATCAATCACTACTCATTAGTTATTACTCATCAATCACTACTCATCAGTCACTACTCATCAATCACTACTCATTAGTCATTACTCATCAATCACTACTCATCAGTCACTACTCATCAATCACTACTCATCAATCACTACTCATTAGTTATTACTCATCAATCACTACTCATCAGTCACTACTCATCAATCACTACTCATCAATCACTACTCATCAATCACTACTCATCAATCACTACTCATTAGTTATTACTCATCAATCACTACTCATCAGTCACTACTCATCAATCACTACTCGTCAGTCACTACTCATCAGTCACTACCCATCAATCACTACTCATCAATCACTACTCATTAGTTATTACTCATCAATCACTACTCATCAGTCACTACTCATCAATCACTACTCATCAATCACTACTCATTAGTTATTACTCATCAATCACTACTCATCAATCACTACTCATCAATCACTACTCATCAGTCACTACTCATCAATCACTACTCATCAATCACTACTCATCAGTCACTACCCATCAATCACTACTCATCAATCACTACTCATTAGTTATTAC